>PDNB01000198.1:0-53924 GCA_002573585.1 Helicocarpus griseus UAMH5409
AATAAAACTCTGCTTCTAAACTTTCTTGTTTTCTTTTACTCAAAGTTCTAGAATATCTTAATGATGCTTATTTTCTTTTTCATTGCACAGTGTAATATAATATTAATACTTCTGATTGAGTTTGTAAAATCATTGGTGCATGAAAAAGATGTGGTCTTAATATCTTTACATAGAAATTGTGTGTGGCAACAATTGATATTACAAGCTCAAACCCGTTAAAATCCATTTGATACTTTTGTCGTTATCGTCCGCCGTAGCTAGTCCAAAGTAAGACTAGCCTAGCCTATCGAGCCTCTTATCAAACCTCCCAAACCTCCCTCTGAATACTCAACGTGAAGAAGATAGGATGGTGCTAGGTTGTTTTGCGGGGCTTTGCTAATCTACAGCATTTGTGAAAATGCTCATTAGACAACGCTTTATCTACGTACGGTGGCTGGGGAAAAGACGGGTTCAATCAGCTGAAGCCTGTGCGGCCGCTCCGTCTACTCTACGGCCTAGGTGCATATATCCTAGTCGTTTCACTTCAGAAGTCTGATGATCTGCCTCTTCTGCCGCGTGAGCATACGCAAAAGTGGTTAGCAGAAGCTCGCTTCCCGCCTCTTTAATGTTAACCATCCCAAACTATCCATCTATGGAGTGTCCCATACGTTGAGAAGATCAAGCCATCAATGACCCGGACCCTGGACAAGGCAAACCCCAGCCTCCCAAAAAGCAATAATGGAATCCAGACAGTACTGAATATACTGCTGACTGGGGTTTTCCCGGCCGTCCAGTGCACATGGGTTCGAGCTTCAAAGCCCCTCAAATCCCGACTGAAGCCTGGAGGGTGGTCGGCTCTCCGCAGCAGATGGACAGTTATGTAGTATCACTGCAGAAGCCAAACAACAGGGGCATTTTGAGAAAGCTTACAGCTTGTTTTATATTAGACCTTCTATTTATTGGTATTGCGCCCTATGCTCAGTCAATCTCTTCAGTTGACAGAGGGAAGATGCGCAAGATGAGTACAGCACCAAGTAATTGGTCTTTTGACTAAACTAACAGTAGTGGTTTCCCACGGCTTGTTCGGTTCAGACGAATCTGCATGAAGAGCTAAAACTATTCGGGGCTGTGTCACCTGTGTGCAGTGTCAGGGGGCTCATTCAACTAAGAGACATCTTAAGGCGCCATGGCAGCACTAAAGAGCAGTCGGTCCTTTTTTTCAGCAAGGAGGTTGGACGCCGCGGCTCTTTCAAGAACAGTTACTTAAATACCTCCTGGATATCTGCTTCCATTGTCTCTTGTAAAATCCCGATATCCCCTAAATTTCTCTGAAAACGAAACCAATTATCATCTCGCAAGACAACGCAACTTGATAGGTAATAAGCCATGTCGGAAACCAAATCTGCAACTGTTGTCGTCACTGAAGGGCCGCATACACCCCGAAACCCCAAGCGCGGTCTTGAGCTTCACAATGATTGCTCGACTATCGATTACTTCTCATCCCCTGAAAATGAAGACAATGACAGTCCTCCAAAAACACCAGGAGACGCCATACCAGCAATATTCAGCCCGCCAGAATCAATTTTCTCCGAATCGACACGACATGTGGAGTGCCTTACGCCAAATACCGACAGGACCGACCTTAACGTTTTCGATGGCGGAATAAACAGGCTTCTGACACCGGATACAACTCCTCAACCTAAAACACTGGAATCAAGAGAGCTACCTGAATCACCAAGTATTGATGGTGCTCTTCATGGCCGAATACCAAGGGCGACCAAAAGCGCGGATTGTCTGCTAGCTAAACCGGGAGCCACAACATTGGAAGCCAAGAACTCAATCAGCAATGCTCCCAAACCCCCGAAGTACGAATATGAGGGTTCATTTTTGAAGGTGGAGGAGGCTACCTACGGTCCGCGTCACTCTTTAACGTCAATGTTCACGCAGGCCAAACGAAGTGACGAGCATACCAAAAACCCAAAGCCGATTGTTCCCTTTGATAGCAACCTTTGGACTTCGAGAAAATTTGACTTCAATCCCACCGAATCAAAATTGTCATCCTGGAGAAGGAAAACGGACGTTGTCCATTCCACGCTACCAAGAACCAATCTGCCGGAAGACCCGGTGGCCCGGCCTGGTACTGCCGATGGAGTTCCAAGTCTGGCGGTTCCAACGACGGAGGTGCCCCAGCCGGATTCTTCGTCCGGTCAAGGATCCTCGTCAGAGAGGCGTGGCCCTGGTGGCCCCAAAACCCGTGCAGCAAAAGGGAGCAGGAGAGCACTCGACCAGATACTTCCGCGCAACGCTCGTCAATTAATTGACAACAGATGCATAGCACTGAAAAAGGGGACTAAAAATCAACGGTGTCGAAAAAAAGATAAACTTGACATTCAAATGAAGTCCGACGCCTTGGACAAGCTGGCAACTGCAGGACCTCATAACCTAGTACTATGCATAGAGGCTGTCATTGATTGTGCGCTTTGCTCGCCTCATAAAGATAGCTCCACGACAACGCTGAACGAATGGCGGCGGTGCATTAGCAAGGCATTCGACGATCAAGATTCCCAAAACCCGAAAGTGCCTGAGGACCATCGACTCAGCGAAGTTCAGGAGTGGATCAAGGAGTTGCAAGGGTTACCAAATTCGGGGGACACTGAGGGTGAATCTGCCAGTGGTTTCTCGAACACCAAGCAATTATATAAGTTTGCGAATGTCGAAGGGCCGCAATCAATCCAAAATTTTCAACCATATCAGCCGAAGTCCAAAGCGGGTAAGACCGCGAGTCAAGTACTAGAAGAAGAACTCATTTCGCCTTTTGGAGAAAAAGAAAATAACGACGAAGGTCTAATATATATCTACTGGCAGCCTCCCAATTTTGGCCATCTGAAAATTGGCAAAACAGTAGATGTTAAGAAACGACTTTGTGGGTGGGAGAAGCAGTGCGGGAAACAGGTGGAGCTTTACTTTCCACCAAAGGAACACAATGTTCAGCCTGTGCAGCACATCTCCCGCGTCGAAACTCTTGTGCATGCGGAATTGAATGACCGGAGGAGGACAGAAAAGTGTTCTGGTTGCGGCAAAACGCATATCGAGTGGTTCGAAGTGCAACGTGACGTCGCAGTGGAGATTGTGCAGAAGTGGATGGAGTGGATGCGTCAGGGGCCATACATACGAGTATATGGAACCAGGAGTAGGAGCAAAAAAGATAATGGTGATGTTAGTAGGGCTGAACGCAAATGGATGCTGAGCGCTGAAGATCTGGAGTTGGACAAACTCTGTCAACCGCACGGAGGGCTTGCAGTTAAACAGCAGAAGGAGGTGAAGGCAGCAGTTAGTCATTCGACCTTGCTTTGAAAATCATGTGGGCTACCAAATGGGACAAATCAGAAGGGGTCGACGACCGTGGAGATGGAATGAATTAGGAGTGGTTTAGGTAGCGTGGATCATTCAAAGGCTTGTTGTTCAGTAGTATCTCGACTTTTCTTTCTCAAATCAAGTGTTAGTTTGAACACACTCCATGAGCATCTGTTATTGACTCATCCCGGGGCCTCCGCAACGAGATCGAGTACTGCTCGGATCAGCTAGATCCGCCACCTGCAGTCACAGACGTGGATGACCAGTCCTTTAAAGTAAAGACCATCTAGCCAGATACGCGGCTTTGCTACTCAGATTCTGTAGCCGCGTACGCTGAGCTTTGCATGCGATGGGGAGTTACTGCCGTGATATCATGTAGAGAACGCAGGGACTTGACACAGGAAATAGCAGTTCGAGGAGCTAGACCCTTAGACGCTCGAAGTCGGGATTCTTCACGTCACCACGTCTGGGGTTTAACGGTTAGATCCTGCGTTTCATGATAGCACAACAATCAGTCCATGAGAATCATCCTTCGGAGAGTCACGCGCAATAGCAGCATTGACAATCCTCGTTGCAAATTTCAAATCTTCAATATCCCCCCTAAGGCTCGAAGTAAACCCATTCCTAACCAAAAACCCCATCCTATACCACGAGCTACTACTCTCCCCCATCACCACCCTCTCCCACTCAGCCTGCAACTCATCCCACAACAACACCTCCTCCCCATGACCCTCGTGAATATGCCCACAATCAACCAGCTTGGGACTCTTGCGTGACAGCTCACGGCGCAAATGAGCGCATCCCACCGCAGCGCCAAACGGGTTCGTATCCAGTTGGCAAAGAGGCGGGCCATGGGTGACAACAATGTCAATGTCATCTGGAATCCGGTCTGCCCAGTAGTCATTCTTGCGCTCGTACTGAAAGGCAAAGTTGCCGAATTGGGGGGTGTAGGGGGATCCAAAGATGCGCAGGGTGCGTCCCTTCTTGTTTGCAAATTCCAAAGCTACTTGGTGTTCCTGTAGATATATCAGGTTGCCCCAGTTGAGATCTATTGACCAGAATAAGGAGCAGCGCGCAAACTTACATCGACGGGATATACATCAGCCTCGTGGAATGTTCCCATATGTCCATCCGGAAGAAGTCCATTGGGAAACAAGCACAGTAGAACAAACTCTGGTAAAGTGAGCAATTTGTCGCACGACAGCATGAACTGAGTACCACTTTTGCCAGTAGTTAGCTTAACGATTATTGCTATTTACAAGAGGATCTAGAGAGCGGAAATATGAACTCACCAAAGATCTAATGTAATATGTTCATCCCCTCCAATATCTAAAAATCATTAGCAATATGCTCAAGGCAAATATAAAATATTTGCCCAATTTCCAGGAATATATATACGTACCTCCAAGGGTATTCAGTGGTCCTCCACCCGTCTGCTGGACCTGCGTGATTATAGACGCAGCCCCTCCCGCAGCAGCCATGACGTATGTAAACGACTCGAGCGGACTCAACCTTTCAGTATATGACAGTGGCGGCTCTCCATCGTCAATGCCTTTTACTGAGGATTCTCCTGTCTTATCCCGCGAAAGAGCCGCCTTGGTATCTAAGATGACAGGGGGTTGCGCGGGCGACTGGGAAGGAGATGAAGATGCAAAGAGTTCCTCAAATGGCAGTGCTGGTGCAAAAGCAGGGAGACAGGCCATAGGAGACTCAGTGACAGATGCCTGGATGTGACCAAGCTGGTCCTCATTGGGGATGAAGTATAGAGATGAGAAGGGAGGGGGGAAAGAAGAGGGTGAGGCAGGGGCCGAGGAAGATGCCGAGCTTGGCAAAAGGGGGGGAGGAGCGGTATAAGAATCGTCGTCATTCTCCACGATGGACGAGATATGGGATGTATGGGATGGCAGCGCCCTGCTAGGCGAGACAGAAAGGTCTTGATTGCCCGACAAGGCGTTGGTGTGGATGGATATCAATTGGGTGACCGGCGAAGCGCTTATGCAGCTGCAATTCTCAGCTAGTTTGCTTGTGATGCGGGTGAGGATGCGCAATGGGTCGAGTTGAAGTATTGGCCGTATACTGAGGAAATAAAGAGAGCGGCAGACGGAGAAATTGGGGGGAAATAGCAAACTCCAACTACGAGAGGCTGGGGAGCGAAAGGAGGAGGGGGTGACGGGACATGGGCTGGGATAGTCGAGCAAGGGGTAAGAAGGTTGTGGTAGCGGAAAGGGCGAGAAGGGCAGCCAGGCAAGACGGTCGTGGTATGAGATGTATCAAAATTCAGTATGTGTCGAGCCGACATGATAGGTGCTAGACAGTTGAGTGTCATCTCTTGCTTCAACATTGGAACAAATTGAATTAGATGCCTTCTGTTCGTTCCCAAGGCAAAAGAGGCACTGGGTCGCCAGACAGACGGTAGGGGTCATATCATCATCTACTGGGTTGGCCTCCTCTTTCAACCCTACAAGTTCAGAAAGTAAATTTCCCTGCTGTAAGCAACCACTTGCATGCTACAGAGTGCAGTCCAGTCACAGATTACCTATATCTGAAGAGGGTGCAGTGTATGCTTTTCCTCCACAGAGCTACTGAGAGATTGAAAGAGACTGTATGCAAGACAAGCTTGTTCAACACAGGTAAACTGAACAATGGGCTCTTTCATCTTAAGGTCATTGGTAGGTGAAAGTCTGTGATGGGACGACTGCGAGGCATAATGCGTTCGTAGGCATCTCGTGCTTGTAGGGATTTGACGTGCTTATCGAACTAGCCGAGCAAGCTTCCTAGCGTTACCGAACGAGAGATTTTACACTAAGGATGAGGTGGAGTTATACGTAGTAACTTGTACGAGTATTTCAAGAGAGTGAGATTCAGAACGAATTGCTGGCCTTCATAAGGCCCAGCTGCCTCTAAATAAGCGTTACCTGGCTGCCGCGCACTCTAGCATTCTGTTCACCCCACGCTTTGCCAGCGTGTTCCATAAGTCATCTCGCTGCCTTGAGCCTATTAATATGCAGCTCCTCAATAGGCTTATCTGCGGGCCTCAATTATGAGATCCTCGTATATGCAATATGAGGTGGAAAGCGTAGCTGGCGGAGTGCGGGGTAGGGGGGTCGGCGCCGTTCCGTAGTCTTAGCGTTGCTTATTCAGCGCCGGGTCCTGTGACCGTGACAAGATCACAGCTTTGGTGAAGGTTCTTGATTTGTAGTGAGGTCACACACTCTTCATGTCAGGACCTGATGTGATAATCTGAGGCATTTTTTTCATTAGTCTGCTATCTTCAATAAGTGGTCTTGGGGCCCATCACCAGCATGTATCATAAGTGAGACCACAAGGTTCATCAGTCAATTGCAAAAGGGAGTGATTAAAGGCAACAAACATTGAGACACACCATAGTACTGGCAGCATTGATGACAATAGGAGTGCATAATTTCAGGGTAAATTAAACCATAGAATGAAACAAAATTGCATCAGAGAAGATGGGAAGTGGACAAAGTGTTGTCATGTTGAGAACAGTTTCAGCTGTGGCACAGCCAGTCCGTGTAATACTGTGGGTGGAGCCAAATGGTGGGGACAGAAGCAGCGCACACAAGAACAAGAGAATTGCAAGGAAAGAAAGAAAGGGAAAATAGGGATGATGGAGAGAAGATGTTGGAGCGACGGGAGGAGGGGGTTTATATAGTCCAAAAAGCAGCGATATTGCGCTAAACCCGATAGGGACGACGCTAAACCCTACAGGGCAGTTCCCATGATACGGTATACCTCTATAGTCTGTAAGATGGGGGAGTAGCCACTCAGAGCGCCTCTTTTTCAACGCCGTTTTAAACCCATTTTTTAGCACGTGACCTTAAACATGTGCTTGCTTTTTTCTTCAATCACAGCATTAATCCTTGTCAACAATTCTGTCTTTCCCTGTCTTTCTCACATATTTTTGCCGATCATGAGTGACATGGTTGTTGCAAATATCGGAGGCCAATATGCAGACTGCGGCCAATAGAGCAGCTGCAGGCAGCGGTAGCCGAAAGAGGAAATAGAGCTCAATTCACACAAAGACCGTGCCAAACGCAATATCTCACTCAATTGAATATAACTCCTCAACATTAACACTTCACTACATACGGAAAGGAGGGTGAAGACACAGATTTCAGGGGGAATAGCGGGCGGTCTAGTTTATACGCTGGAGCCCGTATAACTGATACCACGGACTATGCCATATTCGTCAGAATGGTATTCTATGAATTGCTGATGCTTGGCTTCACTGGTGATAATGCTCCGCTTTTCAGAATGCGTAAATTCAATGTGTTCTGCTTCTCTCAAGTGTTGTCTTCCTCTGGGTTTTTCTTCACTCACAACAAGTTGGATGCGTGACTGTGTCAACGCTTCATGTTTCCGCAAGGTAGTGCTGGAGTTCTTCGAGGATGCAACAAAATTGGATGTCAATTGTCACAGATGTTGCTCTGGCTGCAACCCTGAGATAGCAAGGCTACCTGACCCGCCCATTGCACCTCCCACCTTAGCTCCACCTTACCAACGGGTTTGTGTCCCAAGCGGGATCAAGAACCGTGTCAAGAAGGGCCTCACCAAATGGCGGAAGAGTGCTGCAACAGCTCTTGTCAACTCAGGTTCTTGTGAAATGACTCTAGCTGGTATGGAATGCCTTTTGTTGAGAGATGAGGAAATAAGAGACTGGGCATTCAACGCATGGGAACTTAGAACGGTCGAACAATTTGAACAATTCGCTGCACAGTGGCCATGGATAAATCGATTTGACTTCAAGGAGTAGATTCCCAAGCTGGTACGAAAAGAAAAGTCTGGTCTCAGTTGCCTAATACGCAAGAGGTCTAGTATATTGGGGAGGCACTTTTGACACTTACGACTTTCTGAAATGTTCAAGAGCTTTACAGCTGACTTGCAGCCAGAGTTTCGTGCTCAAAAGTAAAGACTATATCTTCCCCATCTGATGAAGAATCATCTGCATTGAGCTTATGAATATAGTATGAAGTCGGTTGCCTGCTGCAGTACGGACATCTGGGGTATCATAAGACTGTTTAAGAGGACATTCCTCCAGCATGGATTGATACAAGCGCTGTGCAATCATACAGATATCAACATCTGCTGCTTTGTAGGGTGTATCACTGTTGACGTGCAACATCAAACCGTCAATGCAGCTCGTCATGGAGGTTGTGAAAGGCAGGGGCATTGATAGCACTGTATTCGAATAAGTTCTCAAGTATGTGGGAGGAAGTGTGTCGTTCTCTCAGTATGCGTTTCATGTTGCCGTTGTGGATTTTCACCGCTCGATAGATCTCAGAGAAACTATTTGGCCTCCCTCGGTAGTTGATCAGACTATTGATCAATATGCCCCGTCTCAGGAGAGGGTCAGTTGCATCGGTAGCAATGAGGCGGTAGAGGTAAAGCATCTCGTAGGCGTAATGCGGTGTTTGCTTCCGCTGAAAAATATTGTTCCCAAACCAACGGGGCGGCGGATCCACCCCACCTCACCATTCCTGATGTCAATCTTAAGCTTGAGATATGGGCGGGTTACTCGAATATTCCGAGTGTGACACCTAAGGTACAAAGTCCCGGAACAATCTCTTGATCACTGCATCAACACTGTGTTGGAAGTCTTCAACTTTCAGGTTCCGAAGAAACATGTATCTCCAGCATCTAGTGGTTGCAGGTGAGGATTCATCTTCTGGACCTCCTGGAATAGTGCAGCCAAAATCTTGCCGCGGAATGTGTGAATTATAAGTTCCTCAAGTGCAAAAAAATCAGCACTATCACTTTGCACACGGGGTCGTGACAGCAGTAAACGAATATATGCAAGTAAGGAGGCACAAGCTTGGTGTTTGAGCAGAAAATGCAGCCCATGAATCGTTCTAAGCCAGTTCATCTTGGCGTGGAATAGCGCCGGTATGGAAAGGACCCAGCCAAAACGATCAAACGGATCTTTTGCTTCGCGTCGGCGTAGTTTCACTGAATGGACGCGTGCCACGGTTTTCTGATCTCCATACACTAAATGACGTGCGATTAGTCATGGGTTCCCTGCAATATGTACTGGTGCCGGAAAATGCGTTCCAGTATCTCTATATTGCCGTTGTTCATGCTTTCGTTGATAGGTAGGAAGTCAAGAGGTTGTCGCCTTGTCTGGATAGGAGCTAGTCGTCGAGTTCAGGAAACTGGGGTTCCTTTTGCTTTGAATTCTTGAGAACGCATCAGGGAAGCGCTGTTTCAGGATTTCATGTACTAGAAACCTCGACATCTGCAATGATGGATGTTAGTATTGAATATCCATAGTAATATCTGTCTAATAGCATGAAACCAGACAGAATACCTCAATATCCATAGTATCAAGCTGCATCGCATCAAACAAATGAATGATGCTCAACTTGAATGTAGGATTCAACATACGCTGTGTGAACCAGCTTGATGGTATACACCGACCCTTGATTGCCAAGCCAGTAGTGACTGATTGGAACTCGCTGTTGTCAGCAGCCCGTGGCTGCCGAACCCCCATTGTATATTCGAAATTGTCATACATTGTGACGACTTGCGGCTGCTGGCCTATCCTTGCAACACGGTCTGCTGCAATCTTTGATGGTAGACTGAACCTTTCGGTAGGCAACTGTTATTCCCATTTCATGAAGCAAGTCAATCAAACGGCGACGTGTTCCTGAGGCGTGAAGATGCAATCCCAGTTTAAGGGGTAAACGGTTTGACTTCTTAACATGGCGAGTGAAGGTGATAATTGAGAGTATAGTCTGCAGTCGAGGAGACTGCATCAATTTGGTAATATCGTCTGGGTTGAGTGTTGGGAGGCGTGCAAATATCGTCAGCAAGGGTTGTACCGGGCGTATTTTCTCAGGCGGTACAATCCAGGGATCAAGCAACTGATCAGTTCGGGCCTCGCCAAGATTTTGGTCCCGTGGACATGAAAAACAGTTCAAAATCACTCAAATGTTTCATCAGCTCCTCCAATTCTGGTGCGCCCCATTCCAGCATCTCAAGAGCCTGCTCACGTCTTGTAGCCTTGTAGCTGGCGCGTCACCTGACCTCCGTCGGTGTCAAATAACATTCTCCGGAAAATTCATAGCTTGATAGTTGTGTACCGGCGATTCCAAGAGATATTTAATAAATGTAAATGGACTGAGTCGCAGCTGCCGTAGGAGTTGTAAAACCTCTTCGATCTTCCGACTGGATTTCCGCTGTCTGGGATCTGAAATCCCGTACATTTCCCGCCGTCCCCTAGGGTCTATCCTCAAATATCTGACGGCGCTGTCCGGGAGTCATGAAGCGGCGTCGGGTGGTGGAATTCCGGCGATCAGTACCACCAGGTTGCAGAGGTGTTGGCGTAGGGGAATTGAGTGACGATTCTGAAGCAGCGGATACAGAGCCACGGCGTGGGATCGTATTGGATTCGGGTTGAGGTGTTAACTCCGATGATGACCATCCAGCTGGTGGAGTAAGATCTGATCTCATGTATAACAACTCAGATGTTAGGAAAACAGTATCCATGGTGAGAAATTGCAGGATATTGGTAAAAACACCGACTATTTACAATTGCGAGCGCTCAGGTGGAGGAAGTGGTAAAAGATATACCGGATAAATGGTTTATACGGCTCAATACGCATTACATGCCAGTAAAATACGAGGTTTTGTGGGGCTGATGTCATCAGCACCAGCTAGTCCCGTTTGGAGCTAGGTCCGCCGAGACTGAGTCCCACCGAGGCAAATTATCATTATCTGTAACTTTCTCACCATACCCACCAACCAGACCATCATCATCACTGTTGTCATTGTTCTCATCAACTTTCCATAGCTTCATCCTCTCGCTGGTTTTGTTGTTTGTCTCTGTCTCTGATTCTCTTTGTTTCGTCCTGCGATCAATCGGACGGCTTCTTCCGACGTCAAGAGCAGCTGATCGTCGACGCAGTTCCGACCATGTCCTCAGATGATTCTCCCACGACCTTGCCTCTAGCGGTCCCATCACGGCCGCCCGCCAACTCTCCGAACCCCACAGTCCGTCGTGCGCGCAGGAAGATGATCCGAGAAGTCATCTCACAAACGAAATTGACTGATCGTCAACTCCGCGAGGTTCTAGCCGAAGCTCACGAGTCAGGGACGATGCTTTTTGATGGCCAATTTGCCCGGAGATATGTAAAACAGTCTTTCCTCACGGATGAAGAGGCCTCACGTGTCCTATGGAGGAAAACCGAAGACCTGGTATTATTCCATATGCGCCATACATCGTAAGTTCTGAACAAGGTCTGCGACGAGTTTCTTGTTCCGGAAGCTGCTAATACTGCTATCACAGTGTTTATGCCAGTACATTCACGCTGTCTACCGATGGCCACGGGGTCTTGGAGCTTTGGTGGCGAGAGAAGGAGCCAAAGATTCCACCAGTCCTCCTTGATTGCCCAGGAATCGCATTGCGAGAAGTCTACGAACACCCTGCAAAAGATATCATACCCGACTGCCACAACGCGGATTTTTTGAAACCAGGAAGTAAGCTTGTCCCCTTATCTGGCCCGATATACCGCGACCCTGCACCATTTGGGACTCTTGGGTGCCTTCTCACCGTCGAGCGAGACGAGGCCAAGCAGCATGTAATTGTTACCGCTGGCCACGTTTTAGACGACGATGGGGACAAAATACATGCCGAAGATATTGCTAACGACTCTTTCGTCGTCTTGAAGACTGTCCCTAAATTCGAAAGAACTTTAGGTTGCCCAGGGTTTCGTCGGAGCAGTCAGAGAAACCGTTGTCTCGACGAAATCTGTTTTTTGGAGGGACCTGAGAGTATCTCAGCCGGCCAGTTACCCTGTTGTCTTGGCGACGTTGATTGCATCGGACTGCCACCGTCAGAAGACCCCAGTGTACCGTCGCTATTCCCCGGGGATCTAGATCCAGAAGTGTTGAGACTATGGGTCGCAAGCTCAGACGGTGTCCGAGTTTTTAAGAATGGTTCCGGGACCGGCTGTACAACTGGGAAACTCGTACTCATATCCAAAGTCCGCACAGACAATCCTTCTCTCGACCAAACCACAGCGTATCAGATGCAGGTGAAGTGGACCGACCCGGCTATCCCATTTGCGGAGGGAGGTGACTCGGGCAGTCTTGTCTTTGCCACAGGTGACACGAAAATTATTCCGCTCGGTATCCATTTCGGATCGCGTGGAATTCACAGTTTTGCGTATATGCTCTATTCATGGGTGTCAGAAGTTGAGCTTGAGTTTGATGTCGATGTCTATTTTTGCTCTACAGCAAACTGCACTCCAGGATCACGGAATATGATGGTAATGTGTTAATGGTCCAATGTGCGCTGATTTTCCGAACTGCTTTCCTCTTTACCATGTCATTATTCTTAATGTTATATATTCTTTTCTGCGGTGGAGAAGCTCGTACCGTGGCGATTACTTTCATCAAGGGGTTTTCATCCTGTATTCATATTGGAATGTGAAGTGTCGAGCAGTACTAAACAATAGACATAGTGAGTGAACACTCAAGCAAAACAGAAAAGAGCCTGATGTCTTGAGTTACTTACTATCTTATTTCTGATAGTGCTTTGCATTCAATGTATATTTGAAAGCTGTTCAGTCTTTCAAATTGACATCAGTGGTTATTTTTATGATTATTTTCTTTCATGACAGCCATTGATGATGTCTCCCACAACCTGCCTCCAGGCCTGCTGGATCCGGACGGCTGATCATACAGGCAGCTTGCTCTTGTATCTATTAGCGGGAATCTCCATCAGCATGAAAAGAGTCTGATTTTAGATATTCAAAATAAGAGTGGTGTGAGGGAACAGAAGTACCTAAAATAAAAGAACTCTCAATGATGGGTCCATATTGAAGTCCCACTTGAATCAGTGACATCATCACTGGGGAGTGCAGTTTCAACTGAAAGAAAAGTATCTCACTTTCTGAATTCTACTCAACCTGATTACTCTATGCTGCATGATTTTTACGGTGTGATGCTTCCTATTATGTTATTATTTGCAAACATATTAAATTGATTGACATAAGTTTATACCAAAATGAACTCTTCTTTCAGTACTATCTTGTAAAATACCCTCACATCTTAGCTGTCAGTCTAAAACAATTATCCATTGTTTTTTTGCATATCTTCCACCACAATTAGTGATATTCCTGATACAGCTCTTGGTTCTCTGTTTTCAGAGATCACTGTCAAAAAAGGAGGCAAGGGCTTGCCACTTAATATTTGATTGAAGCCAACCTCCCAAGCCCCCTCTTCCATGTCACGTTCCTGTATCTGATCGCTTGCTATACTGGCCAATGACCTGGGTATCCTTCAGTTTATGCTTGAAAGTGGAAAATAGTTGCCAGTCTGGAATTGTTCAGCTGCGGCGCAGCATTGCAATAGCAAGGTGTTGGCGGGCTAGGAAGAGCAGAAGGAGCTGGGGGTGTGAGAAAATGGCCTTGAGAGGGTAAACAAAACTCAGGGAAGACTGCAAGATTGCAGCGGGGAACAACAGGAAGTGGAAACAGTGGCTGATTTGGAATTATACAGCTGCGGCGCAGCATTGCATGTGAAGATGGGTGTCAGGGATTACAGCAAGGAAAGGGGGCACGGACCGCGCAAGAGTTAAAAAAATGGCTGCGACGGAAGAGGAAGTAGGGAAGATGGGCAAGAGTTGAAGCGGCGGGAGGAAGGCGGTTGATATAGTCGACAAAGTGGCAGTACACACTACCCGATCAGGGCAGCGCTAAACCCTAGAAGGCAGTTCCCCATGATACAGTATATAGAGGTATTTAAGTACTTGAGGTACTTTACTTTATTGCTTTTTATTTTTTACTTTATCAACCTTAATTTACAAATCACGACTCACTCCTCTCCATCTTCTTCGTCTTCTTTTTTTCTTTCTTTTGCTTTTCTTTTCTTTTTTTTTTTTACGCTTTAGTCTCAAATATGGAATATGAGTTGCCCTCTAACTGTCTTGCCGACCCGGAAAAGGATATTGAATATATGGAAGCCCGACTGCATAACTCTGATTATTTAGCGTGCCTAGTATTCTCAAAGGATTTGATGTATGGACCTACTACATTGGGGAGATGTATCCAGTCCAGTCATGGCCCATTCATCTTCAGGAAACACTCAGGAATCTGAAAATATTAATGAACATTCACAAGGACAAGGGTGGAGCAGCTGGTGAGTTACTGAGTTACCAAGCTGATATCTTTCTCCTCACTTCCTTTCTCCTCTTGTTTCTTGCTTTCTCTTTTGCTTTGATGTATACTTCTCTGTCTTCGTTTGCTCTGAGCTTTTTTGTCCCCTTCCCTCTCAAGGACCCGCGCTACTAGTATTCTTCCAGCTGACTTACTGGCTTCAGATCAACTCAAGTGCGAGTTTGAACGATTGTCAAATAGCGCAATCATCCTTTCCCCGCAGCAAACGATGCTCGTCGGCTCATTTATACAATTTCACCGTAGGGCCATGGCTACTATGCGCGAGGTAGAAAAAGCGTACTGGGATAGATGTCCTGATAAGCGAAGGGGCGTCACCCGTTTGGAGAAAGATTACACGTTCAGCTGCCATTACAACTTGAAGTTTGGAGGGTGGGATGCCAGACTAACGACTGGGGCGAATTGACTGACAGGATCCCCATTGATGGACGGCGCGAAAGTCTTAAGGTTTGAATGGGCAGGCAGCGCTCTCAGGCGGTGTGATGGAGATATTTCCGGTTTTATTAGTTGTTTCAATGCATGGTTGTAGCAGGACTACATACCGACATAGTCATTCTTTAATATAGAAGTCAATGTGGCCACTACTTCTTTATTTTTTGGAAAAGGTACAATACACCAGGAGAGACTCTGTTGTCGGGGGGGTAGTTTACTGCATTGAGTAAAATCTTTCCGTTCGCATTGCAAGGAAAGGCTCCTCCCCTGATTTTCGTAGCAAATTATTGAGTGTCCAAAGGTATAAGGGGCCAATTTTGCAAAACCTACGAGAGGCGCCTTAAAGCACACCACAAATCGCTGTGGGAACTGGCCTGGAGGTTTGTTCGATCTCAAGGCATGGACAAAGTTGCAGCTCATCAACCGACCGCGAAAAGGCACAGGCTTCTTAGTTTCCATTATTTGAAGCAAAAACTTGGTTTATCAGACTCTACTCTGCGAGCGTCGCGATTCCTCCCCCGTATACGGAGTAATATTCTCTTCTCTGAGAACCTTCGTCCACATATCATCGAAACTTGAAGCTTGCAGACTCGGAGTTATTGATGACATCGGTCAATTGACGATAGCTGTGGAGCCTCATCCTCGTTCTTTGATCTGGAAAAGGCCAGAAAGGAAATATACCCCAGGACCAAATGGAACTTGAAGAGATAAGTTCAATGTCCGGAGTACGCAGTAGTCAATTTGATATTGAGTCGGCAGAATATATTTCCGACACCGATCGCTGACCTCATCACAAGCTGCGGATATCGACTTTCAACTTCAGTTCCGGAGGCATTTGTGAGAAACCAGGAATTGAAACGCCAATTGTGCCTAAACACAAGTAATATTGAAGTTTATGTAAGTTCTATTTTTTCTAATGCTATTACCATCTTTATATGCTGCGATATACCCCCTTTGCGCTCCAATTCGACCTTTGCGTATACTCACGTGCAGACCCGACGGCTACAAGTTTTTGTTATTATCGCCCGGTTGAGTGAATCCCCAATGTACAAAATATTAAGTTTCTGAGAATAAGTAATCTGATCGTGGCTTGTTTTTGCCCCAAGGATTTAAGCTAGAATATTCTGATTTACTGCAATTCCGCTCATGTCCTCGTTCAGCTTTTTGAGATGGATATTAACGGCTCAATAGCACACCGGAATACATCGGAACAATTGCACATTTTTGATGGCAAATCCATAGACTTCACATTTGTCTACCAAGATTTTACAAATGGCTCTCAGCAGCAATGGCCGGCTCCCGAGGTCGATATACCTAAACCTGGGAACTATGTCCCGCAATGCCGCCCAGCACCGTCCTTGTTGTTATCTTCGATCACGATTTGGACAAAGATTTCCAGCGTCTAAGCCAAATTCGCGATTTGCTTCAACGTCTTCGAATCCTCCAAGGGCTTCAACGGACGTGTTTGCAATAACCGAAGCAGCCCCGGAGTTCAAGAAGCCCCCTAGTAGAAAACTCCGAAGATATCTTCTGGGGACATCGATTGCTCTTGTTGCCTGGGGTGGCTATCTTTATGCCACAGACACTCGAGCCAGCGTGCATCGGTGGATTGTTCCGCGGCTGATAAGATGGTATTATCCGGATGCAGAAGATGCTCATCATGCCGGAGTGGACTGGTTGAGATTTTTGTATCAGTTTGGCCTCCATCCCAGAGAAAGGGGGGATCCGGATGGCGATGGGAAACTCGTGACTGAGGTATTAAACAGTTTGAAGGAATTTGGATTATTGAGCAGTTATGTTGCTAATCATCGAATTAGGTATTTGGATATACTCTTGCCAACCCAATAGGAATTTCTGGTGGCCTCGATAAGGACGCAGAGATTCCCTCGGCCTTGTTTGACCTGGGAGCAGCTATTGTTGAGGTCGGAGGAACTACACCCCTTCCTCAGGAAGGAAATCCCAGAAACCGAGTGTTTAGGATCGTCTCGCAGAATGCTCTGATAAACCGCTACGGACTCAACTCCAAGGGAGCGGATCATATGGCTGCTGTCCTCAAAGAGCGAGTTCGCGAATTTGCCTACGCCCATGATTTTGGCACCAACGAATCCGCGGAGGAACGAGTATTGAACGGAGAGGCAGGGGTCCCCGCAGGTAGTCTTGTCGACGGCAAACTCCTCGCCGTACAGGTTGCGAAAAACAAAATTACACCGGAAACAGACATTGAAGCTGTCAAGAAAGACTACGTATACTGCGTGGACCGACTAGGAAAATACGCAGACATCCTTGTCGTGAACGTATCGAGCCCTAACACCCCTGGCCTGCGAACGCTGCAGGAGTCAGGGCCCCTAACCTCCCTCCTAACGGGCGTAGTCGATGCGGCGAAACACACCAACCGCAAAAACAAACCGTACGTGATGGTCAAAGTAAGCCCAGACGAAGACACAGACGAACAGATTACGGGAATCTGCGATGCCGTATGGGCATCTGGGGTGGACGGAGTGATCGTAGGAAATACGACAAAGACGAGACCCGCACCCATCCCTCAGGGCTACAGACTGTCAGCGCGCGAGCAGGAGACGCTAAAGGAGACGGGAGGATTCTCGGGCCCACATCTCTTCGACAAGACCGTCTCACTTGTCGCGAGATATCGGGCGCTACTTGACAAACAGCTCGTCTCGGACGACGCTATGGAAGACACACCAGCTAGCGAAACTGGGGCTATGACGTCACCTGTGAAATCACAGTTGCCTCCGAAGAATAAAAAAGTTATTTTTGCGTCTGGTGGCATCACGAATGGTGAGCAGGCGGCGAAGGCGCTGGAAGCTGGGGCTAGTGTTGCGATGTTGTATACCGGGCTGGTTTATGGGGGCAGTGGGACGATTACTAGAATGAAAGAGGAGATGCGGCAGATCAAGGGTAAGACGGAGTAAATATGGAGTGTGCGTGTGTGTGTGTTGGATAATTATTTTACTTCCAACTGACAGGTGGACAAAAGTTGTTCTCCAACTGGGGAAAAAAAGAGGAGAAGCAATGTGTCAACTACGGAGTTCATCCCACATAGAAAAGAACCAGAAATCACTTTCAACTACATCGCTCTCTTTGATATATGAAGTTTGGAATATGTTTTGGTGATGATAATGCCTTGTCTATATTTTTATCCCGTGTATAGCAATAGGTAAAGACTGGAGGCCGAAAAACCATTTATATACATGAACCCGTAAAAAAGTGGAATCTTAGAACATGAGAAATCCATTTCCCCATTTTTCTCCTCCACGTCAAATCAAATTGGTATAAAGAAAATGAAAAATAAACAAAGGGAAGTTGTATTAAACCTCCTCCGCTCGAACGTTTCAAATCGTAAAATATGTCGTGTCCTCTCAGAGGCGGCGGAAAAAAACCAAAAGGTTTGGTAGGTGTGTGAAAACCTCTAGCAGCCAAACTTGGACTCGTACTCGCCAATAACCTTCACCTTGGCCGCGGAAGCACTGCTGGCATCGAAGCGGTAGGTGAGCCAGTCAGCAGCAAGCTTCTTGGCCAGCTCGATGCCGACAACTCTCTGGCCCATGCAGAGCACCTGGGCATCGTTGCTGAGCACAGATCTCTCGACAGAGAATGGGTCGTGGGCAGTCACGGCGCGGATACCCGCAACCTTATTCGCGGCGATAGCGACACCCAGGCCAGTACCGCAGATCAGAAGAGCGCGGTCGGCTTTGCCTTCTTTGATGAGTTGGGCAGCCTGGACGGCGACGTGGGGGTAGGCAGTCTTGTCAGCGGCGGAGGGGACGCCGACGTCCTCGATGGAGGCGACAAGGGGGTTGGAGGAGAGGTGGGCTTTGAGGGTCTCTTTGTAGCTGTGGCCGGCCTCATCGCAGGCCATGACGATGCGGAGAGGGGTGAGAGACATTTTGGCGGGGTGGGTTTTTTGTAGTTTGGTTGGGTTTAGAAGGCGGGTATGGTTTGTGATGGGGAGGATCAAGGTGTCCGTTTTTCTTATGATTTGGGACGTAGAAGGTTTGACAGGAGGATAGTGAAGCAGTAGCTGGATGTAGGAAAGTGGATTTGAGGTATGTGATTGTAGAGTGAAAAGTGGAATGAATGAGAAGTAAGGAAAGCAGTCCTTTGGGAGGATATCGGGACGGTATATATACCCGTTGATGGCCCCCGCCAGTGACAGATTATCTTACTACAACCCTTGCCATAATTTCTAATTAATTCGATTAATTACTTCTCTCGGACATTGAGGTGGTGGCTACAGGAACAAGTACCCCTTTTTCCCCTCCTCCTTCCCCCCCTCCCTTGGCCTAGATGCAGCAAATAGCATGAAGCGATCAACTATTAAACTTGGTACACCCTCCCCATTTCCCCATCTCTAAACCGAAAGGTAAAACAGGCGGCCAATTAGTGGCCAGGGGAGTTCGGGAATACAAAGTGGAAGGGGGCGAAGTTACTTGGGTTAACCCCCCTCCCCCCCCCTTTTGCCATTCGGAGAGGGTCTGCTTCTAATTCGCATGCAAGGGAAGAAAAAGGCCCAAGGCCCCAAGACAAGACCAAGACCAAGAACCAGGCAAGCATATCACGAAAACGAATGAGAATTAACAAGTCGCCGGCGAGGACCCTCTTTTCCGCTCAATCCCACCGATGATGTCACAGCGATGGAGGGGTACATGCATTTCAACCCTATCTGGTTTTTGTATGTATGTGCCCTCCGTAGCCACTCAGGTACACGCCTTCACACTGCACTGTGTATGTGTGATTCTTGTACATTTGAATGTCGTTGTGAAGGTTGATACATCATATACAATAATTCCCACTTCCCTGCGTCTGATACCCAATTCTTTTTCGTCGCTTCCCCGGGTTTTTTGACGTCTGAATCCGTTTTTTTGTGGGCTTGAAATGTGACAAAAGGCCGGGATTCCCATTAAAAAATGCATAATAAATGGGTAAAAGGCAGGCCCAGGTCTGAGAAATCGAGGGGGGTGGAATCAGACGAATACTGGGTCAAAGGAGGGGATGATAGAGTTTTGTGGGAAAGAACCAGCGGCGAACCCTTTGCGAGCACATTTATTATGGAGCTGGTGGTGAGAGAAAAGTGGAAATGCGTTGCATGCAGGTGTCTGGTTGAGTTTGTGAGTGGTTTATGTATGTATTCTTTACTGGGCTGTTTCAGCAGTCTTTCATGTTTTGTTTCTGAGGAATAACTGTTGACTATGCCTTCTTTAATCCAGGACAAGGCATCATTAGACGCCGTGTCGCATACTCGGCTGCTCATCCAGCCCTATGAGATAGTCCAAGAAACAAGCTGATATTTACCCGATGCGCGCATAATCAATTAGGGCTGTGGCGGTCTCGTGGTCTCGTCCGGCTATGCGGCTGTTTCTGGCAAACCACGGCCGGGTAACGCTGTAATTCAGGTTAACCGGTAACATGCGTTACGTGTACTAGCTGCGGAGGACTGCTGCCCGCCACCGCCATCGGCCCCAAAGTTACCCGGCTGGATCGAAGCCTGTTAGGCTGTTACAATACCGAACCCGGCTGATATTATCGCAAGTGCCCCACTTTTGCTGTTTATGTAATACTGCAAACACCGCAAACTCACCCGACACGTGCAAGCGCCGTTCGGTCTTGGCAGGGTTGTCGCATGCACCCTGGCCAGACTGGCCCAATTAGGCAATCCGGCCTGTTCCGGGCTTCACTGTGGCTTGGCATTATTCTGGGCGGAAACTTACCGGGAAATGGCGTTACGTGTTCCTGTTCCACGTTGCCAAATAGTCACGTGATAGTACACCGGATTCGGTTTAGCGAGGGGCAAATAACATTACGTAAGCCGATTGCCGGAGTTGACTCCGCCGATGCCGAGACAAGACGACGAGGAAGATAGAAGAGAAGGGTGATATTGATATACAGAGATATGTAGATAGACGGTGTTGCAAACGTGTAGAAAGAATCAATTACAGTTGAGTGTCCATTGGCGCGTTCTTTGTTCTATTTCAGCCACGTCTGCGTCTAGTGACTTTTCCTCGATCTAGAAAAAAAAGGAAAAGTAAACGACGGTTCGTGCCCGAACGTAGTGTGAGACTATATCAACCACACCGCACCTGAACTAGGGAAAAACAAATATTGAACGAGAACCCTCCCCAGATCAACGAAAGCATAAGGAACACCAGAAAGAAGAGGAAAAGGAGAAGAATTCTGTCTACTGTCATCTATCCAATTAGTATATCAAACAACCCGCCAAAATGGCCTCCCCGCAAGCAAGACCGCAATACCCCGTCCTCCCCAAAAACCTCCTCATAATCTCTCTAAAAATTTACTTCTCACCCTCCCGCACCCTCACCTACCTCCGCGACCTCCTGGATCCCAAAAACGAAATCCTCCGCCCAGAAAACCGCTCCAAGCTCCTCCTCGCCCTAATCCCCGACTTCCTCACCGTCTACCCCAGCTCCCAGATCCTCCAATCCCACTTCCCAGAACTTCGACAACAACAACAACAACAACAAGGACAGCAACAACAAAGCGGACAACATCCCTCCGAGAATAATCAACAGCCACCGCCCTTCCTCCTCGGCGCCCAGGACTGCTTCTGGGAATCCCAAGGCGCCTACACAGGCGAAGTCTCCCCCTCCTCCCTCTCCCATCTGGGCGTCTCACTAGTCGAACTGGGCCACGCCGAACGACGCGCCATCTTCCACGAGAACGACAAGCAAGTAGGGCTAAAAGCCGCCGCCGTCAGCGCCCAGGGCATGATTCCGCTGGTCTGCATTGGCGAGGTCTCGGCACCATCAGGGTCCGCCACGGCCGCCGACGCGGTCCAGAAGGCCGTGGCGGAGTGCGCGGTGCAGGTACGCGCGGTGCTGGAGGTGCTGCCGGACTATGCGCCGGTTATTTTTGCGTACGAACCCGTCTGGGCGATTGGGAAGCCTGTGCCGGCGGGCGTGGAGCATGTGGCTGCCGTTGTTGGGGGGATCAGGGGCTTGGTGAGGGAGGGGAGGGAGGGGGATGTTAGGGTGCTGTATGGGGGGAGTGCGGGACCGGGGCTGTGGGGGGATGGTGGGTTGGGGAAGGCGGTTGATGGGATGTTTCTGGGCAGGTTTGCACATGAGGTTGAGGGGGTTAGGAAGGTTGTTAGGGAGGTGGAGGAGAGTTTCTAGTTTGAGGCTGAAGGGCTGAAGGGTGGTGGTGGATTTTGATGAGTGGAAACTAAGGGGAGGGGGTGTGGGTTGAACGTTAGCATGTAGGGTGGATATGTGAGGGGGATGGTTTGATATGAGGTCTTTTTTATGGATTGGGTTGTTTATTTTTACGATGTCCATGATTGTGATGTTATGGCTAGATGGAAGTATAGATAGCTGCTTCTTTGAGTTTTGATACCAACCAGACTCATAAAACTGAATCTGACTTTTGATGCGAAAGGAGTACTACCCGGAAGCTACTCAGAGGTTTTCGTTTATTATAATACGTAGCATTCAGCATCATTTTTCCGATATGTACTCACTGCTGAGGGCCTAGGGGCTTTTTAATGGCCGAAACGGGAGAAATCCTATGATGAAATCGACCATAACATACAAGAATTCCATGAGGGTCTGGATTGATCGCCTTAGTATCACTATCAACGTCCTTCAAAATTCGGCATGACGAAGCTGGTATACGTAGTAAGAGCACCGTTGAGAATATCGGGTCCCTATTAAGCTCAAACAAAATGAGAGATAACGCTGTGGGCTTCTGGAGTCTCTGGAGAACTGTTGGTGATAAAGAGTTCGTTTGTCAAACAGGAATGCGGCCCATATCAGAGTTCCCTACGTCATCGTGGAGGAGAAAGGGTCCAACGCTTTGTAGTTCCACAAGGGGAATTCAAAAGCACATATCATTATTCCACAATATTCGTCACTGTGGAAGTGCAAATAATCGTCATCCAACAAACAATGACAAAAAGGAGAAGACTATTACAAACAGGACCTCATAGTGATGATAGCATGAGGTGAAGAAAGTTGGAAAGGGGTCAAGCAGAACAGTGCTTATATAACACTAAGCTACGCTATTTCCAGCCTAGCCTGCCGCCGCTTATAGGCCTTTTGCTGACAAAGCCAAACTTTTAAAACAGCGATACACTCTGCCCAAACAGGCCTAGTGGCGGGCAATTCATCTTCCAAAGGCTTCTATGGCTTCTACGGCCATCGGAGATATCACTCTCCGCCGATGAACATCCGCAACTCCCATTTAATATAAGTGTCACGCTTTGTTTTCACGGCTTCATTCATTCATTCATTCAAAGCACTGCTGTTCATAGGGTGGATCCCTCTCTTCCAAGTCTTGCTCACTCGCTCGTATAACCAGTTTCTTTTGAGACTGCTGGCATTCAGAATTTACACCGCGGGGGTAAACATTCATTCAGGACCGGTATCTGACACCGCGGGGGTGGTTTGCCCCATACTATAATCGACTAGAACTTGCCACACCCCACAACCAGATCAAATGGCATATGAGTTGAAAGCCAGAGGCAATGAGCGCTTTAAGGAGGGTGACTACTCAGGCGCTGAGGATTTGTACTCCCAAGCGTAAGCTTCCCCGCTCTTTGTTTTTTGGTTTCCTGGCGGGTGTTGTAGATGCGCTCCATGTTTATTACCAAAGGACATTTCTCTAACTCAAGCGATCCATATCATGTAGTATCCAAAAGAACTCTCGTGACCCCTCCTTTTTCAACAACCGCGCCCTAGTTCGAATCAAGCAAGAACACTGGGAGGGCGCCGAACACGACGCCCGCATCGCTGTAGATCTCTACGGGCCGAAGGCTACTGCCGCCATAAAATCAAACTACTTCCTCTCCCAAGCCCTTCTTGGCCTTCAACGTCCAGCTGAAGCGTACGATGTTGCCTTAGCCGCGTACAAAGCCAGTTTAGAAACAAAGAATCCCAATGCGGAACCCCTGTCCAAGATTATATTGCGCGCCAAGCAGTCCATATGGGCAGCGAAGGAGACGGCGCGGTTACGGAATCAGAACGAAACGCTGAAGAGATTGGAGGAACTGCTCCAAGGAGATTTAGAGAAAGATTTGAGCGAGTTGCGCGCACGGTTGGCCGCAGGGGAGATTGGGCACATCGGGTATAAGGAGGATGAGAAGGAGTTGTTAGACGAGGCGCAGAAGCGGTTGAATGTCACAAGGGACGTGTTTGCTTCTGCGCTGGGGGGAGACATGAAAGAAAGAGTGTGTATCATATTGCTCCCACTCGAGAAGTTATTTTCCACTGATCATTACTCAATACTAATCAACTTCTTTAACGCAGGTCGTCCCCGATTACCTGATAGACAGTATCTCCTTTGAAATAATGCACGACCCTGTAACCACGCCGTCAGGTCATTCCTTCGAGCGCACCAACATAATCAAACACATCAATCATTCCCCAGTCGATCCCATTACCCGTGTGCCCATGACCACTGACGATCTTCGACCGAACTATGCTTTGAAGGCAGCCTGCGAAGAATTCTTGACAAACAACGGCTGGGCCGTCGATTGGTAACGCGCTTCAGCCCAAAAGCGTGATATATGTTTATGCGGGAAATATCGTGAGCATACGGCTGCGTGGATTGGCTTACGCTGCGCTTTTTTGTTCAGGCATTCCGGTCGTCATATTTGTGGGATTAGGACGTGTTTATGACGCCCACTCTGGGGATTTTTCATAGTCCTGCTTTTCTTTCCTTCGTCCTTGTCTCATTCATGGTGTATCACCATCCCATGGATCCTTTTTTTCCCCTTCTATATTTTTACTTTTTGTCTATGGCAAAAACTGATCTTGCTGTGTTTTCCGTACAGCGATTTTCTTGCATTATTTGGCGTACTTTATAGCAGGCTTTGTCTATTTATTTGGCATAAACATATCCCCCTCTAGTCGCGCTTTTTCCATTCTTAGACCCTTGGAATCTTATGTTTCTCTGTTCTGTCCCTGTTAACCGTGAGAGTGTAGAGCACGATTCATGATTCAGGAACTGAAATATTTAGATTTCCTTATAATCTTTTCTTAATCCTCCCGGCATAATGATATTCTAACAAATGGAATGAAATGCTCCGTCCATCCACCCCCTTTTTCAACACCATGTAAGGTCGTCGGATTTACTCCAAGCCCTCTCCAGAATCCATGGTTTCACAAACGTTATATGAATTATATTCAAATTTCGAAGTATAAGAAGTGATTATTGCCTGTGACATTTCCCTCCAAGCACCGCTTACCTAATCTGCTTCCCCGCCCCGCTGCGGGCCCCACCACAAGCCCTCAACAACATCCCAACCGCCGAAGCTGAAGCTATCTCTGATTCCTATCAAATACGAGTCTTGGATCTTTCATTATTCTTTTTGGGAAGACGGACACTACTAAGGTAAGCTATTCAAATCCATGCTCCTGTCCGGGTTAGAAAAACTGCGCATCCACGCCATCATTCATTCAAGTCTAAATTAAGGCAAAACTCAAGATAAAAGAGTTTCCATGAAAGCTAACCTAACCTTTTGCATGCCAGAATATCTACATATCATTTTCTGTATAGAGAGTTATACACGATAGAAGAATATACCACCACCGCCATAACAATCGGATTATCCCCTCCCGCAAATAAAAAAAATGCCCGCTACCAAGTCCCCCGAGTTCGAGGCCGCCGTCGAGGCCAGCCGGAAGTTGGCTAGCAAGCCTAGCGATGATGATCTGCTGCAGGTTCGTTTGGGGATTGATTCCTTTCTTACTTGTCTGGAAGAAGCTCTGTCCGCGGGGGTAGGAAGATTGAGCGAAGAAAGAAGTGGTTGGCTGTGAGGGTGGAAGAACTTGGAGGATGGACGGAGGGAGATATATACAAGGAAACTTATAGCTAATATGTGCACGTCATATAGCTCTACGCACTGTTTAAGCAGGGCACCCAAGACCCGCCATTTGCTGATGCCCCCAAGCCTGGCACCTTTGATTTCAAGGTATGGATTATTATCGTAGGGAGGGGAATACGGATACCTTCGTTCATCCATTTCATCATCTTTTCCTATTATGGAATACTAGAATATGAAGGGTCTAACAAAAAAATTATAGGGCAAGTACAAGTACAACGCCTGGAAGAAGGTTGCCGACGAGGGCCTCTCCGCCGAGGATGCGCAGAAGCAATACGTTGAGCTCATTGAGAAGCTCAAGGAGAAGTACGGATATGATGAGGCCAAGGCGCCTGAGCAGGTTGGGAGCTAGATTGGGATGTTAACTGGATTGGATTATAATGAGCTGCAAGGTTGGCAGCTGTGCAATGGACGTTAACGGCATTTATCTGGGCTGAGCGGCGGTGACGTTCGATGGAATAGCGGACTGGTCAATTCACATGAATTTGAAACGGCACATATTACTTTTATGTACGCGATGTATGTATGCGGCGTGAGCATTTCAGGACTAGAATTCAGCTAAATTACTTGTCTGCGTTGATGTCTCTGTCTTCTAGGATACCGTTTACACAGCATTAATATTGTGGTTTGGGATTGTTCGTCGTTCCAGTATCGATGTCGGGCTATTACTCAACTGCCAAATATCAAGCGGACCTGACGCATTCAGATGGCCTACCATCTATTTTCAGGGCCGTTTCTTGCAACCATCGGCTATGTCAAAAGCGCCCAACCGTTGTTCTATCAAATTTCGGTGCTCGCAGAATATTCAGGGGTTAATTAATGGACTGAACGCAACGGAGACGCAAAATCTTCAGACTGAAGCGTAAAACTCAATGTGTCATACCTATCTAAATAAGGAATGAGAAGCCTATCCATGTAGCCCAGCTACAACCGTACATTATAATGACTAAACCAGCCGAAAAACCAACCACCCACAGCACAGACGAAGTTTCCCTTCCGTACTCAAGAACTGGACGGACCCGGAAGCGGGTTTGTAGATGAAGAGGGATATGCAGGGGCAACAATCTCTCGAATTGGCAAGTCATCCCAGCTGTAAACCCGAGTATTCAAAGGCATGTATTTGCGGTTGCTCTCATCGGGGAATTTCCTCTTATTATAAGTACCACGCTGGTACATCCATCCCTGTTCTACCTGGAATAGAGTAAGCATGGCCATGCGATGGCAGTAGATGTATCTGCCAAGATGAATTAATTCGGCGTCGCGCACTGTGTTGATGTAGCCCAAGGGAGTCATTGGGGTTTCAAAGGCGTTTCTATAGTCATCTAGATTCAAAAACTTGGAAGTGAGCAAGAATACTCAAGTTTCAAATTACTTGAAAAGGAGTTTAAAGAAAGGAAAAGAAAACAGATCAAATGCACTCACAAAAGCCTTGGTCCTGTTTCCAAAATTGAATGGTAACCTTTAGGTTGTTCAATCGCTCTTGATGTGCTACCAATAGATTTCCACCATAAAGAGTTTCAATATAATCAATCCAAATATCGCATACATGAAGCATCGTGGCCGTAGGATAAGTATTGCCAGGGGTCAGAGTCTTCTGCATATAGTTTATATCCTTTTCAATATCGTGGAAGATAAGGGGGATGAAATCGGGCCTCTCAAATTGAAAGACCACCTCAGGAGCAGGTGCATTTCCAGGATTGGACATTTTAAAATATGAGCGAAAGTTCCTAGCGCACAAATGCACGATTAATGCAATCAAGATTTAAGATCAAACAGTAACTGGCTTTGATATCCCTTTTATATGGACGCTTGAGGTAAAAATGATGGGCGGAGAACAGAATATCTAGCATAACAAGGCAGTGGCTATGGGTTTTATAGCAATGGTGTGAAGATCTTTGCTGAAGCTCAAGAACCAGTTTCGTCAAAGGATTGAGAGGGGATAGAGAAGATGACAATGAATTAAACATGATCCGCGTCAACTTCCGAATAACTGAGAAAGAGGTAATGAAATTTGAAGGCTAATCAAAGAAGTGTCAAGAGATTGAAGAGTTAAACCTGCTCAAAGAGTTTTGACATTGGTTACCACAGCGAAAAATCTTAGGTTTTATGTTGGATGTTGCACAGATAGAGAGACTGAGACAGGGTATTATGCAGTGTTCCTTTTATGAAACCATCTTTTGCGTATTATCTAGCAGCTGTGAACTGTCTAGATCAACGAAGAACACTTACATCCTAGACTCAATGAGTCATGATTATTATAAGCTCTCTGATGTTTCAAGATGAAAACAGGAAAACATGAACAATGAGAGTGGATCCTGCAGGTCGCGTACCCCTTCGTCAAAGGCTAGTTAGTATAAATCATATGAAAGGAGACCTTACATTAGTCTATCCAACTATATACACGCAAGTCCATGATTGGTGTCAACAAAGGGAAAAGGGGTGAAAGGGACGGCCGAAAGGGACAATATTCTAATCAAACAATAAGGAGATATGTGATTTTCGAACGTTCTATACTACACGGCTGCATCTCCAACTCTTTTTTCCCGCTCCACGGAAACAAAAAGCTCGAACAAATGAAGTAGCGAAATAATTTAGAAGGGCTGCATTGTTTGGTTTCAGTATTAGCCCGGTGGACGACAAAATAGAAGCGACTTCACTCCTCGAAATGAATTGACTTTGGGGGAGGGGGGGGATGAAACTAACGTTGTCTTCAGGAGGGATGCTTCGCTCCCAGTATCCGCCAATAATAGGGATGTTCATCAAGATATCCTTCCGGACACGGGGGACCTCGCCGAAGAAGAAGACGGCGAAGATACCGGCGCTGACACCGAAGGCGGAGAGGACGGTGCCGCTGTTTGAAAGGTGATGCTGTTAGGACAGATACAAAAATAAAGGGCGGCGGGAAGAGAGGAGGGCTTACTATCGGCCAGCGGTCTTGAGAGATAAGCCACCGAGGTGAGGTTGCGTCTTGTATCTGTGAGCAAATTGGAATTAGCAAACCAAACCAAAACTAAAATTAAGGAATGACAATCTCATATCATCCCATGAGCTGATGCAATCAGATCCACATGGCCTCTTTCTTTCTCGTTATTTTCCACCAAGTGTGGCCGATGGTATGGTGACTGTCCCATCTTGTTCCCTGCGAAGGGATTATCCAGTATTATGGCTTCCCATCCTTATACTTTCCTAGGATATGAATTGACAACCCCACCGGTCCCCTTGTCATTTTTATAGAGACATATCCCAAGCACATGCATAATCCCATCGCATCGCTCTACGTTTTAATCACCCAACCATCTCCTGAATTCCCAATCCTCGGAACCCACGCCCACGTCCACCAAAAGATCAAGAAAACGACCACGGAAAAGTAAACGTTCAATCCTCACCTAGGAGCAAATGGGGACTTGTAGCTCGTAGCCCACGAGGGGGCAGCGGCAGAGCGCGCTGAAGAAGGGGACACCTGTATACCAAAAAGAACAATTCCGTCGTCAGCAAAGGTCAATTTCTTCTTCTTTGTATCGTGCAAAAAATACAGAAGTCAAAAAAAAGGTAAAATAGAATGCAATCGCAAAGGGAAGAACGAAACAGCGATGCAGCGGCAAGAAACTATTGAAACTCGATTCCAAAACTCAATCCGGCGCATTAAATTATCGATTGGAATATCGGAATTTCGATTTTGGCGACAAGGATGAGGACGACAACGATCATCATCAAACATCCCAACACAACGCGCTGGCAGCCCGCTATCCCGCTATCCGCTACGTTGTGGAATCGGGGCATGACAGAACCTCTATCCATGCGGTATGTGCGATATCCCCAACCTTCCGAGGGGAAGTTACCCAGGTACATTCCCCGCCATACCATTCGTTCCCGATGTGTTTACGCCGCACCGTGCTGCCTATTTGTCCCGTCATCTCTTCGCGCGGTCGCCGTCCTCCTCGTCGTTGTCGTTACAGTCCTTGCCAAATGGAATCCGCAATCCGCAATCCGCAATCCGCAATCCGCAATCCGCAACCCGCAATTCCGAACCGGAGCAGAAATGAATGTCCAAATCGCGAACTGATCCCCATCAAGCTGAAACGAAAACCTTTCCGCGCCATCTTTTCTTTCCCCGTCATAATCCCTTCCCTTTCGAGTGAGGGGACGATACGATGTCCGCCACCAACCCAAATCCCCATCCTCTCGCCGCAAAAAAAGACACAAAACGACAAAAACCAATTGAGGAACAAAACAGAACGCTTGAGCAAAGATAATTGAAATGAATTCAAAAAATGAATGCAAAATATACATACCATCGTGAAGTGATCAATTGAGAATCCTTGTCCTCAAGTTTGTCAGAAGAGCACCTTTGTTGTTTTGCAATGTCGTCGGGCAAATCGGGATGAACCGCTTTCCAATCCCCCAAAATCAAATGCCAAGAAGAGCCGCGTCACATGATTCAAATATCACGTGGTATAGTGGTCAGGTGCTATCAGGGGAATATTTCTCCGGCTGAACATCAGGCCATGCCACAGCGAAAAAGGTCAAAGGACCAAGGGAGCGAGCATACATCCTACGAGAGAGGAAAAGAATATGATTTACGCGATTATAGATATAGTCGACCGATGGAGATATTTGCGTGTACAGATACCTAGGTACTTAGTCTCTTGTTTCTTACTTTCTCCCTTTATAATATGATTATGAGAACTATATTTCTGGCATTGAAGGGGAGCACGGGAAACGGTATGCTAGACATGAAAATGTATATCTATAATTGCATCTTTATTTATATACAAAGAACCCCGGTATATCATAGGTACGCGCAAATGTAATTATTCAGCTCCCTCTATCAATTTTGTATCAGCGAAAACGAAAAAAAAATACTTTGCACAAGAAGCAGAAAAGAGAGGGAGGGGGGTGAGGGGTTACTCTTTCAATAACCGCGTCGTCCGTCATCAAAGGACGGAAAGAAAAAAAAATTATCGCAAAAGGGGGAAATTAATATGAAAGAGATCAAAGACAAAGCATGATGAACCCGTACAGTATGCATTTGGAAAACAAACGACAACAGAAAACGAGCAACCAACCAGACAGAGTAATCCCCGTCCTCAAAACCGCCGGCCCCGGTCAAATCTTTCTTTTTTCCCTGTCCTTTTGTATTTGCCGCGTCTATCGCCTGTATTTTTATTTTTTCCCCCGCTTCCTTGCTGTATATTGCTTCCAGCATTCCCTTTGATCCCTCGTTTTTCCTCCTCTATTTTTGAGTCTATGTTGTCGTGCATCGTAACGGGAGCCGATAGTATTGCGATCCTTTCGAGAGTTTTCCCCCAGGAGGCGCAATGTCAACGTATGGTGTTCGAAGCTGTCAAGGATATAGGAAATTGACATAAAAAGGGAAATTTGAGAAAAGACGATAGCACAACACGGAACGGCGAAATGAAAAATGAAAATGAAACAAAATTCAAACAATGATAAGCAGAAAAAAAAAAACGTTGCAATGCATGACCGCCAAACCTGCCAACCGCCGACCGTGTATAAAATCGAAAACGAAAACAAATGGAAATCTTTAAGTGACACTCTTATACATCTCGATAAAGGATATGCTGAATAAGACGGCCGTAACGTGACATAATCCGGTATAATCTGCAGATACGAACAAACGACGACCTATGAAACTGATAACGTGAAACCTGTAGGAAAGCAATGAGTAAAAAAGAAAATCTTCCCGACGTTGGCAAGAAAATGAAATCATAACCCAATATGCTCCGCCCGAGTCTATAATGCTAGTTTCCGATTGCTTGGAAGTGGGATTAACCTGTTGCACCCGCGTCCAGCGCTCTTGGTCGTGTTGGATGAAATACGGAAAAGAAAAGCGTAACCTCTAATGTCGCAAGTGGATCGGCCCTGTGTGCATGAGAACGAGGGGCCGACTGACAAGAATATTAAGATGGGCCGAAAACCCTTTGCATCCAAAAGCCTGTCTTCTGTTACCGTGTCCTTGTGATGAAGTATTTGTTGTCGCCTCAGATAGAACGCTGCTGTAGAGGACTGTCCACTAAAGTACCCATGAAATCTTCGAAATGCTGCTTGATGGGTCGAAATATCAATCTCATATCAAGTGTAAGATCCTCAACAGCATAGCTATCATCGATGTCGCTGATGGAACCAAAACCCTCACCCCTCTGCGCTGCGTCCGTCTGGGCGTATGCGCGCACCTTTCTCAGCATCGTCATAACGTGCATAAGACGAGCGTCAGGCGTCAGTTTCCAATCATTTAGCCGGTTGGAACAAAGCATGGCATGGGCGAGCCAATAATAGGGAACTGCGTCGCGACAAAACCCAAAACGTCGGCTCAAAGTTGGGGTGGGTGGATACTGCAATGCCATGTCTTGGTCCCACACACGTTTCCACTTCTTCAAAGCTTGGATTGTGGATTTGTATATGGTACCAGTATGTAAATTTTGCAAAGAGGATGACACAGACGCAACATCCAAAAGACCACCATCAGTGGGAGTAGAATAGCCGTAATTTGGATTACTGTTAACAATTGTTGCGTCCAGGGATGCGCACTCGGACCGCGAAAGAGGGTTATAAATCGTGCTTGCGGTAAACCCATCATGAGAGCCGATTTCAAAAGCGTTCCCAAAAGACAATTGTCTCTGCAAAAGCCAAATCTGGGCATGTAATGCGTGGATGAGGATAAATTTCGAGTAGACGTTTGTGCTTCGAGGACGGAATTCGACGACAGGACTTTGCAAAGCAGACAAAGCTTGGTTCAGCTCCAGCTGCTTCATGCGCCGACTTCCAGTAACATTTGCTATGGCTTGGACATCAGGACCTCGAAGTCCCAAGGCATCAGCACACTGCTGAGGGTCTCTTGCTTCCCACGCAGCATCATCACAAGGTAACGGAAGCTTGATCTCCTGAGGATTCAAAAGTGGCTGGCTGTTGAAATACAGTACTGTAGCGGCATCTGCTAAGTAGAACATGAAAACAAGACGGGACCTCTTTTCCTGTTCCACCCAGGCGAGCCAATTCCAATTGGATATGTCTACCGGCTGATTGGGAAGCAAATTATGAAGCAGGCTATAACAGGAAGGGTTTTTGGGCCCAGCAGGCTCCAGCAAATTAAAACGACGAATGAAGCGAACAAACAAGGCTATATCAGATCGTGCTGTGGCGCGCTGTTTAGGATCGCCGTGCCAAACACAGAGCGTATTTAACATGAAAATGGACTGCATCTCCTCGATATCGGTGCTCGACAACGGCGGGGGATGGCCAGGTTCCACTTTTAACGCATTTGTATCAGAGGCAAGGTCGTTCCGTAAAAAGCTCTGAATACGGGAGGTTCGCAGGATGGCAGCCTTGGTTAGGGTTACCAAACTGCGGACTAGGCCGGGTGAAACGTGATCAGAGTAAACGGCACCAATACAACACATGCCAAGAACAAGGCCATCGTACGCATCTAGAAAATTAAAAGTGGCAATATGTAGGTAGGGCCAATGTCCATGGTAGTTCGCAAAGAGTTCGAGAAAATGTTTCACGTTATCGGCCGTCAAGCAATCCTTTAGCTGTGCACTATTGTCGAGCGGGTTGGACGGTTCCTGTAATCCATTGGGAAAGCAAAAGTCAATAAGTCGGTCCGTTTTCATTTGCAGGGGGTTATTCTGCGACACGTTAAAATTCCAAATGGGGTAAGAGTCGAGCGTACCGTCACCGCCCAAGCTGGTGGACGCTAGATAGAGTCCATTCAAACCTCCTTCGGGTTGCCCACTCGTTGCCGCCGGGTAATACTTGCGATCGTTATCAACCTGGGAATGCATCGAATCGGGCACGGGAGCCACTGAAGATGGGAACATAGGCTGCATATAGCCATCATGGGTACCGGTCTGGAACATCGAAGTCCAGTCGATGTCACCGGATTGACCGTGACTCGGCCCAGTAGGCATGCCGGGGCGTTTGTTATCAGGCATGCTGGCAGCTTTGCCAGCATCGATAGGAGGTAGATCAACGTTCGACTGGCCATTTGTGTCAGTTCCAGACTGGGAGAGGTATGAATTCTGTTTGGGTTCAGCCATCCAGGGAGATCTCTGATGCATCTGGTTTTGGGCGTATCCATGATCAACGGGACCACGGTTCATCCCGCCAACAGGCTGCATCGGATAACCAAGAGGCCGCTGGTCCGCGAAGCCCGGGTTGTGGCTAGAGGCCATCCCAACCCCGTTCACGTTTCCTTCCCCAAACGTAGTTCCGACAATGCCATTGGAAGTCGGGACGGAGCTACTGACATCTCCTGAAACAGGTTTTGGGACAATGCCCGCGGCCTGAGCTTTCTTCAGATGTGCGTGGGGATGCGACAAGTGGCTGACACCTGTAGGGTTACCCCGACGCAACGAGCATTTTTGGAAGTGGCGCTTCAGAATGTCGCTTCGAGAGAAGGTGTCCTTGCAAAGAACACACATATATGGACGATCACCAGTATCTATATACACAATAGATTAGAACAATGCCCACCTGCTAAGAAGCCAAGAGGAAAAGACTTCTTTTTTGGAATAGTCACTTACGTCTCAATAGATGCCGCTTGAGATGCTTAGCATGCAGATATGTCTTGTTGCAATGAGGGCAAGGGAACTTTCCATCCGCATCCTTGGCAGGGATAGCCGTCTTGCCGGTACCATTTGCTCCGTTAGTGATGGCAGCGGCGCGTCCAGGAACACTGGGGAGTATTCCTCTCCTGCCTTGGGAACCGACGACCTGGGTACGCGGGGGGTCCTTTGGAACGAATGCTGTTGAGGTACTGGGTAAGCCATTTGTATTTGAAACTACGGGTCCTTTGGATTCTGCATCGCTGAACGCACCGGACGGTAAAGCACCACCATAATCCGATCTTCTATCCCGGGGAGGGGCAGGCGCAATGGGCTGAGGATAGGCTTGTGAAGTCGTGGACGGAGGCAACAAGCCATGCGAAGGGAATTGCTGCTGGCTGTGGTGATGGGTCAAGAAGGAAGACGGGGGCAAGCTGTTGACGGTTGTATGAGGCGGCATAGGAGCAGAGGATGCAGCATACACGTCGTTGGCGGATGTGGGTGGATACCTGGGCATCTCATGCCTGTACGGCTGTCCCATATACGAGGGATGCACGGGGGAATGGCTCTGGGGATGCTGGAGCGGGGGTAGAGTATGCGGCTGCGCCATCGAATAGTGTGGCTGCATCTGGTACTGGAGATTCGATAAAGGTGGAGGACCCTGAGGGGGGATATTTGTCGAGGGAGGCCTCGAGACTTGGGCTCTAAGATTGGGATCCATAGCTGAAGGAAATAGAGGAAAAATTCGAACCGTTACCGAGTAGGACCGTCCAAATCATCGATTGTGGGATGTTCAAAAGTCCCGGGGACGTTTTTGAAAAATTGCTCAACCGGTGGGGAGGTTGGGCTGTTAGGAATTACTGCATGTCGTCAGCCATCATGCTCTTTGCTGCCAGTGCCACGCCCACGTAATTTCTTCTTTGTTCTCCAACTCCCCATGCGGCGCGCCACAGTGCCAAAAACGTTGCTGCATTCCCTCCTTCATAAGATGACCAAGGACTGTACTAACCTGAAAAAGAATGAACAATTCGCGAATCTGTCGCGACTGAGAATGGTCTCGATTGATAGCGGTGCAAGAAGCTGTCTATTATTCCGAGACAGAGAGAGAGAGTCTGTATTAGCAGAAGATCCAAGGCGGAAGAGAGGAAGGTCGACGAGATAGGTAGTAGTATGTAGTATGTAGGTGTGCAGTATGTACGATGCAAGTCCAAGGTGAGATAGACTCGACTCCACCTGTCGGACGGATACGAGTGGACTTGGGGGGGAGTAAAACGGTGTGGACAAGGGAGGGGATAGATGTCTCGAGGGTTTGGAGATATTTTTTTCCCACAGGCTCCACCAGGAATGACAGGCAATGGAGAAAAAAAAGAAAAAGAGGGATCAAAGAGACGAGTCTGCGGAGAAGGATAAAGGAATGACTCGAGACTCGAGCAGTAGAGATTGTGCAGAGGTTTGAAGAAAGAGAGAGTCGAGAGGAAAAAGAAAGTCGCGCAATGAGTGGTGAGGGATGATCGAAGTGTGGCAGCAGAAGAAAAGAAAAAGGGAAAAAGAAAAGAAGAGAAGGGAGAAAAAGAAAGGAAGAGACGGGGGACTAGGTTATGGTTATTGGTTATTGGTTATGGGTATTATTATGGTTCTGGGTGAAGAATTGTATGGGCGTGGCGGATGTGTGCGTGGATGTTACTTACCCTTACTCTAATAATCTGTGGATACAAGACTCAAGCTGTTGTTGGGCTGTGGTGGGTCTCCGCTATACTATTCTGTTTCTTCTCCTGTACTCCGTACTATCAAAAAAAAGATATATCGACGGGTCGCAAGAGTTGAGATAAATGTATCAACACCGTGCTTCTTGTTTTTTCTCGTGTGTTGGTCGGTTGGTTGGGAGTATCTGGGTTCCGGATATCGGCCGTAGCAGAAAAAAGAAAGTTATAGGCTTTTTTTTTGAATTCCCCGACGTCTGGTTTTCGCGTGGCAACACAGAGCAGAGAGGGTTAGGGGAAAAGGGGAAAAAAAAAAAGAAAAAGAAGGGTTGCCTGTTGTTTGGAAATCCAGATGGGATACCGCCACTCCGTCCACGGTTCAGCAGCTAGCTCGTGGCTTGCAGTTGGTGTGTGCGTGCAGTGCGTGCAGTGCGGAACCAGAACCCAAAAGAAAGTCCTTCAGATGAGGGAATGTTGGGTGGTTGGTTAGGATGGATGAATTGTAGTCGTGTCACACCAACGTCCACAGCGGAAGGGCGGGGGCCTGAGCGGGAAGCTTGCTGAGAGGAGCAGGGTAAGACAAGACAGGCGGATATATGGGGAGGGTTGATTTGTTCTGGTGTGGATGATCAATTGGCGGCGGGGAGAGAGGGGGGAGGAGAGGAGAGGAGAGGAGGGGGAAGGGAGGGGAGGAGGGGAGGGAATGTGCTCGAGGAATACGAGTACGTCTGTTGCTGGGCAAGGAGGAGAAACGCGGGTCTATTTAACCAAGGTCGGTGGAGGGGGGAAGAAAGGAGGAAGAAGAGAGGGAAAGGAGAAGAGTAAATAATAACAGAAGGAAAAGAAGGGAGAAATGGAGGGAACAGCCGCTGTAGTAGTAGTAAGGCAGAACAAAATAATATCACCCTTTTCTTCACAAACCAAACCAAACCAAACCAAATCAAATCAATCAGGTGTGCGCTTTGAAATTTTCTTCCGGATTATCGTGAACTACTTTACTACTTTTGCGATGTTACGAGTCAGTGCTCGACTATCCGCCTGAGCATAAATAATAATAATGACAATAATAATAAACACCGCCAACATAATATTAGCATAACACCACAATATGCTATTATTGAACTTGAAAAACAATGTGCGATTAATCTATATAAGAAAATAACTACCTTTACTGCTTAGGAATACTTTAAGAAACCTCTTCATCACCAACAAAACAATAATATAGGATCCCCTTTTCCTCTCTCGATTATTGAATTGCTGTTGACGATCCCAATGCCGAGAGGCAACTGTCCACGCAACACGCACCGATACGGTACATTACGCTGTGGCAACGGGCAATTACGCCGGGTCGTGCCCATTCGGTACCGTAATTACGTGCAGAAACTATAAACCCAGTCGGTACCTGGCCCCCCTCGAGTCAGTCACAGTTACAGTTCGTCTATTTTGACAACGCATAGAAAGTTAAATTATTTTGACGATTAAATTGTATTCGGAGATAGTGAGGATAAATATAAAGAAAGAACTTGAAAAGAAAGAAAAAGAATAACAGTGCAGTCATCCTTCATTCAAAGCTTTGTGTGGGATGTCATATTTATTATTCCTGCTTAGAGAGGAGCAGAACAGTCTTAACAGAACTCTCTCCAACGGCGAGCATGGCGCGGAGGAAAGTCGAAGAGCGGCAAGGATGTTTTTGTTTTGGATTGAGCAATGACATCGTCATTGCAGTTATGTGTGTGGCGGGAGAGCCGCCTAAAAAGATCCCTGTCGGCACTTACTTGTGCACGTATGCAATCCAGGTGTTTGGAATCCCTGCCTCTTCCCTTCTCTCACTAGCCAGTTGGAGTGCTAGAAGAGGTTCATGCTTGAATCTGCTTCAAGTTCACTTGGCGCTTGATGATTTGCGTAGCTGTCTGTGAGAATAATGAAGAACTTGATGAGAAATATTTTAACAAAGAGAATAAGCAAAAATATAATGAAGAAGCTGGTGAAGAAAACTCGAAGCTTGCTATATATATATTCAAATGTGTACCGACTATAGATATATATCTATATGTCTACGAAGGATAACAATCCTCCTCAGGGAAATTTTGATGGAGTAATAGATATTTCCATATACTCAGTGAGCTGTAGATGCATTCTACATCTCATGCTTGAAGTCATCAAAACCTTTTGAATCCTTTCTCAATCAATGCTACCTACGATTCAGTTCATGATTTGAAGCTGATAGTCTGATGATAACTGTCTCTCGACATGCAGCGTAGAAAAATACATGCAGTATCTGAGGCGTATCGAATACCCCCGTATGAATGCTATTTTTGGGATTCCGCTGATCATTACTCCCTCAGGTTCCTTTCCGCCGGCCGGCGGACTAGCTCACGGCAGTATCTCGGCCATAAGTTATAACAGAAATTCAGCGGAAAGTCAATACAGCGAGTTGAAAAGCGTCATATTCTTGTCAGTTGTATTTTCTGAATTGCTTAGAAGCATCACTGTCAATGGAAAGAGGCGAAATGATAATATTAATAATAACAAAAGGCAGAGAGGAAGTATGGGTGCTTCCGAAGAACTAGATGTTAAATGAGTATGTTGTAGAGAGCTGGCTGGTTATTGCCACAGCCAGGCATAAAGTGCGTAACTTTTGCTGTACCGTCTACTTTTTACGGCACAAAAGTAAATAAGGTACACGCACGCAACAGAGTCCCTGTTCCTGAAATCCAACCCACGGCAACAGAAACTCAAAAAGAAATAGCCAAAAGAAAGTCAAACTTGTGTTCAATTCATTCTCAAGGAGTTACTAATAATCACTACTGGTAGTAGTACTCGGAAGAAGAGAGGTAACAGTGGTAGTGATATGCTTATTTTTCTGTACACATGATATCCTTTGCTGCATAAGGCGTTTTCAGACTACTACTAGAGTCTAGCAGTTTCATAGCGTTGTTGATGTAGCGGTACCTTACGCCCGTTACATAGGCTAATGCAACAACGCTCGGTACTCATTCTCGGGAAATTAAAAAAAATTGCAAGTCACTGCGTTTTTGGTACCGGCGATTTCCTTCTTGAGAATGAGAGTTGCGAAATGTATTTTACATACAGGTGCGCTCATAAACCTTCGCTATTATTTATCATGATGCTCTTGGGGAAAGCCTGAGGCAGAGAAACTACTCGTATTTCATTAAAATATGGAAAAGTTGAAGCTTCGGAAGGGATCCATAAATTTATGGATATGCTCGCTTCTTTTTTAGCTACATGTCTTCTATACGTTGCTCAAACACGTGGGGTTGAGGATGGGATAAATGATGGGTATGGAGGGGTAGCTTCTTGACAAGACGCCAAAAAACAGCTGCCAGCTGCCATGTTCGGGGCAGATACCCATCATGTCTTGTTTACTTTTCTCCAGAAAGAAGACGGCCCGCCTGCGCTGGGGTCTCCTGAAACTTGAATTCAACCTCCAAGCCTGAAGGATCGAGAATAATATATATGGAGGTGAGGGGGTCTCCAGTCTCCAGGGCGGGCGCTGGCAAGGGAGGAGGCGTGAACCGTGAGAGGGGTGGGCTCCAACACTATGACAAAGGGAGCCACAGCATAGTATCATACCCAGGTCTGAGGTGAGGGCTCACTGCTCAGGGAGCACAGGCACCAAAAAAAGGCGTCAACGGTCAAGCTTGCTGTTGTGGGGGTGAGGGGAACGCTCTTTTTGTTCAAGCTTCGAGAAGCTTTGGGGGTGGGTAGAAGAGAAAGAACTACTACTACTACTACTACTGTTACGGAGTACATCGCAGTACTTTTAAAGCTGACCTTTTGTATCATGTCTCTTCATCAAACGCATTTAAAATTGTTGCGCTCTCCTAGACTGTTATTCTCAATTCTCTTATATCTTCCGTCTCGCTAAAATAGAGTTGTCAACTCGCCTCGCTACGTGAACTTCGTCAAGGAGAAAAGAACCCTTTTTCTTTTCTCGGTGTTTTATGGCGGTACGGCATCAATACAAGTTATACAACTACTACTGGTGTGCATTGTACAGTACGCTAACCAAAAGATCCTCTGAGTCCCTCAGTAGTTACACTACTAGTACGCATCTCTCCACCATATCTTGTATCCGAGAGAAAACGAAAAGGGAGATAAACAGGACTACTTCTCGGGACAAGCCTCTATTCACATGACGGTCTCTCGAAAACTGCTGGGAAACCCCATCCCACGTTGGCATTCCGAGACGGCGGTTAGTTTGGCGTTAGCTACCAACCTATCAACCTATGTATCTTTTCCCCCTATTCCTGATTTTTAGGCGAAAAACCAAGGAAAGGATGGAAAAGGGGTCGCATAAGTTGAAATCTTTTTTAAGTTACAGTCTCAGTTAACAATTAACTTATGCGTGAATGCCAGTATGCGTATTATTTGTTAATCTTCAACTCGCTACTTGAAACCATAGCTTCATCCTTTTCTTTGCGAAACGCAGAATTATTGTGGACATCTTGCGTGCCCATAACGGCAGTTTCCTTCCCTTATTACGGACCCTTTCGATATCCACATATGCGAGTTATAAACTTATTTGGCTTCTCGAGAATGCTGCCATTCCGTCATCGAAAAAGGACTCTGTCTCCACCTGTGCCCCCTAAAGCCACAAAATTATTGGATCTCTTATGGAGAATATGATCGACAGCAGTAAGCTTAATAAATGGGACTGGGCAAAAAGGCGAGTCAGGTATGTATATCCAATAGTATGCTATCTTTTTCTGAAAGGTACGGAGAGAATGGTAGGGAATATTCTCAAAGGACTCGAAATCTATGTGAGGCATGTCAGAATGGAATAATAATGCCAACATGAAGTAGCTCCGGTAAACGAAGAAAGACAAGAGAAGTAATAATGAAGAAGGAAAATGAGCGAGTGAGCAGGGAGCATAAAATTTGAGTTTGCCGGTGTCATGCATGAAATATCAATTCTTCAACTTCAGCTGTAAATAGCAAAGCTGTGCCTCGGGACAAGAAATTCCTTCCCCAGCTCTGTGTTGGCAAGTTGGAAAAGAAGCATCATAGTGAAACAGACAGCACTATAATTCGCAATTGTGAGTATAACCGTATAAACCGTTGAAAAAGACAACTGCACGGAGTATCTAGGACAATATCGACCCTACCAAATATTATGAGATGTACTCCGTAGTTTCAACTGGATAGAACACCGATATCAGGAGCTTGGTACGCTTGGCATGTATTAAATAATGGATTTGAACCAAACATCGGCAAATTTAAACTTCTGTGAGGCGCGTGCAGGTGGAGAATAATAATGAGCGGAAGGGCCATTGCATGGCTGCAGCCGGCCAAAAACGAATCAAGGAACGGTGTGAGGGCTGTATTATTAATAATAAGTCCGACTCGGCTGTTGTAGCCAATAACGCGCTCTGATCAAGAGAGTTTTCTCCGAAACTCGAACGAAAGTTGAAGACGGTGGCAGATCCAACCCCGGCTCTCCTTCCGAGTATGGATGAACATTGAACGGAGTTTCGCTAGTCGAAGGAACTACTGCATGGTTTTGGGATATTTCTTCTTTTCTTTTCTTTTTTCCTTTCTGCTGCCTCTGAAAGGCTGGGTTTGACTCGGGAGGTTGGCTTTTGACGATGATCGTTGGGAGTTGGGAGGTTGGGAGATGTAACGTTGGCCCTTTCACAACTCGTCATGACGTAAGCCCTGGAATGCTGGCCCAATACCACACTCCAAATTAGACACAGGAACAATGTTGTTTCTGCACAAGAGGACGGGACGGCATGTTGCTCATTTTCTTGAAACATGCACTTGCGTATGTCGTGATTTGCTTAATTTCTCCCGAATATGGTTGAAACTGCTTAGACATTTGACATTCAACATGCCATGAGCGGACGAGACATTTAGGAAACAGATGTCTCTTTTCCTATTTAGGAAGTAGGCAAGGAACATACCGCAAGCCACAACCAAGGAAGACGATATCATTCTCGTTGTCGGCGAACTCTATTTATTGTTGCTATTATTCATGAAAGATAGGCGACCTTGCCGCACCAGTCAGCGCACTTGAAAGTTGAAACGGGCCAACAGGGCAAGGCACCCTCCATGTCCGGTGGCGGCTTGGCAGCCTCCCTCGGCGGAGTTCCGTGTGGTGGAAGACACCGCGGGCATGCATCCTGGCCCTGCATAGCTTGAGGCTTGAGCCTTGTGCAGAGCTGGATGAGAAGTGTAGTATCAAAGTATCAATCATTGACCGCTACCGACGGGCCACGGCTAACCTGCTTGTTTGGGAAGCCTGGTCAGCCAAAACAGCCGGTGTGTGCCAATTGCGCCTTGTTACTGCCACAAACTCCCAAGGTATTGTTGTACATACCGGATGTTACGATGGTATACCCGTACGTACAGTACACTTGTTTGGATGGGATATTCCCCGTCCAGTTCACCAGGATATTGCCTTTGAGCATTCCTTTTGTGCAATAGGACTTGTTCCGTCACCTTTGTCTTGCAGCAATAATATGTGCAGAAATTCATATAAGACACAATACAGCAGGCTAACTGATCTTAAGGCTACAGAAGGCAGACATCAAAGTCGAACATGTTTCTTCCGGAACAGTGCTCTGGACACGAAGGATGTGTTTAAGAATATCGGCATCAGGCAATTCAGGAGCAAAACGATCAACAGGATGAGAGAATTCAATCATGCTGTTGAACTGCTTGGGTTTCCGAACGCCCTCCCTCCCAGCCTCTTTTCCTTGCTAAACACCGCGCAAAGCGCGGTGGTTGGGGATCCAATCCGGATATCATCCTTTCTCATCATTGCCATCCATGCTTCAAACCAAGTTTGTGCCATCCGGTGGCCTTCTTTCAAGGATAGCAAATCCGGTATTATTTACTCCGTATTGCTTCTCTAGCAGCTCCCAGTATCCCTGTATTCCAGCTGTTTGGCAAAGATTAAATTAGCCAGGGGGCTACGCGACGCCACAGCATCATCATGGAATTGAATGCATCCTTTCTGCCTTCGTGCTATTTGACCTGGGGGAAGCATGTGCATTTTACGTATACAATGATTGTATCACAATATGTCGCCATCCCCCCATTATCCTCCATCCCTTAACCAGAAGTAGTAGATATCATCGTCAAAACAAAGAGAAAACAAAAGAGTAGATTATCTTCACGGAACAATTGTGGATAATAGCTGTCGATTTGACCCACTACATGGAGATACGAGGCAGGATGAAAGATGGCGTTGCGATGATGGAGAACGCCTGTATCCTCTCTATAAAAATGTCCCGCTCATATGGGGCCTAAACACCCACTCAAACCAGCAGCCCTACGTTGCTTTGCTCCTCCTCCCCGGACCCAAAAGCCTGTCAGAGTTGTGAGTACTACTTCTGCTAGAAATAATAATAATAATAATAATAATACTAAATAGAGGGTGCTGGAGACTGTGAGTCCTTCGACCGACCAGCGCCGGGCCACAGCTTCGATCTGGTAACAGGACACCAATCAGATACTTCACCACCATATACCTGATTCGGCAAGGTTAGAATGATATAAAAAACAAGCTTCAAATCATGTGGGCAGGTCCCACTTATAAGTTATGTCGAACATACGCCACGGGGATACGGTAGTGCAAACAATAATGCTGTTCACCTCGCGAAATCCTCTAAAAAACAAGTGAAGTCGGAAAGGGGAAAATGGTTTACCAACTGTAATTATGCTTTCGCTTCGCTGGCGAAAAGTCAATTGCGAAGAGTGAAGCTCGACAGGGTCTCCAAAATTAATAATAAAGGGTTCCGAACTCCAAAAGGTGTCACTATCCCCGGAGCTCTGGGCCAGAGAACCCTTCTGGAAGATATGGAGCAGACACAGCCGGACTCCGCAAGCTACAAATATGGATACATATTTGAGTGTCAACTCACAATAATAATATGAATCTATCTCGAAACTAATATCGCATTATCATCAAGGTGTTCCCATTCGAAAAGGCTATTGCTGTGTTTTTCTTTAATAAAATGCAGATTTAAATTCCCCTCCCCTTATGAGAAACAAGGAACAGGAGAAAAAAAAAGAAGAAATCAATAACCTTTACCTATCCTCGGATATTCCCCCACGATCAATTAACACATGTCAGAAGTCTTCTTTGAAACGAGACCACAGCGAACACCGCAAGTGAGAACCGCAAAAGCCCAGATATGAGAAAACCGGTTTCGCCTTCATTCTCATATTCCCGCGATCCTTAATAAAAAGTAATTTTCCTTTCTCTCCCTGCCGCCTCTCATTAGCCCCAAGACTTTTCAAGCACAATTTAACTTCCAAATAATAATGCCGGGACTATGCCAGCTCACCTCGGTATCACGGCTGCATCTGTGCCCTTAGGGGCAAAAGGTCCAAATCGCTTAGCCAGGCCAAGAAGCCAATCACAGCAGCTCAATGACATGTCTCGAATACCACTCGTCTCCGTCATTATTGCTGGACGATCAGGGATAGTTTGAACTTTGATGTCCTTCTTCCTTTTTATCGGCCGAGCTCGGCCTCTTGATTCCGCTGAATCCTGATGCTGTCATTGTGCTGATGTTGGTTTTGAAAAATAGTTCCGTGTTTCAAGCACGTCACTACTACTGCTGGTGGTTTCTTGCATAGCATAAGGACGATTTCATGTTCGGTGGGCGTTCCACCGAGTTTACGCTGGGTTGGTAACTACATGTACTAATACATGATTGAATGGCGGGGTTTTGCGCCGCATTCCGATGTGCTGAATAAAAAAACGTGGACAACGGTCATGCGTTGAGTTGGCGTTATTATAAGCAAGGGAGTAAGTACTGTACTACGAGGCTATGGCATCAATATATCCCGGTTGACCACTGGCGCATTCCGCTTCAGCCGCCAAGGAATGGAAAACTAGAAACATCGGTAGGGCAGGGCGGAATGGACCGAATTGGAGAGTAACAATCCCCATACATGCTAGGTACTTAACCATTGATGGATAGTTCTCCGGTCTCAATGGGAGAGTATGCAGTAAGGGATGGCTCAATTGTAGTGCTATCTTTCTGCTTCAACTCACAATCCCCTGCACGAAAGGAAGGATGTGAAGTTACATAGGCTCTACAACTCGAAACGGGGATCGGGTACGGAAATCAGACAAACGGAAATTACTGATTCGTCATGGCCTCAGGCATGCAGGGAAAGGAGGGTGGAAGGGTGGTTGGAAGGTTCCTGTCGTGGCGTGCCATCTTCCGCAAAAGGGATTTGAAGGTTGATCCCATCACAGGCAACATTGAAAGCCTTCAAGCTCAAAAGCAATTGCCCTCGTGTCAATCTCTAAAGCAAAAAGGGATGATCAATTAACAGAAAGAAATCTGACTGGTCAATACGCCACACACTGCGTATCTTGCATTCATCCCGACTCTTCTGGATTCAGCCTCTTTTTCAAACTCAATCCGCATCCATCATAAACATTTCCAGTGCAGCAGTGCTAGGACCAGCTTGGTGTCGCGGCCAAATCTCGTCGCTGCAAGACCCTTGTATGTCCCGTGCCCTAACCCGACTTGGAGATCCCGATGCGTGGGATCCAGCTGCGGTGATTCTCGGTGAAGTGTTTTGGCCTTCTCGCGTGTGCCTTGGCCCTTGGTGCTGTGGCTTTAGACAGGAACTCATTGCATTGATAACTAATTATTTACGAGGTGTTGCTGAGGGCGTCCTCCGGAGTCTGTCCGGGCTCTACATGGCTAGGAATTACCCCTGCCTTTTTAACTGGAAACCCGTCCCCTATTTTAGCATTCCCGCCTCCAAATTCGGCCTGGGTAGTTGAAGAAGTCATTCGTCAATCAAGCGGAACGCTTTCCTTTGACTATCCCTCTTTTCCAAGCGAAATCATTCAAAGAATACGAGCTGTTCGTTGGATTTCATGTCAAGTTGCCATTTGAAAGGAGAGGGCCGTCAGGCAATTTCCGTTTCGCCGTCTTGGAAGAATTGGGATCCAAGCGCATTCACATCTGCTCCAGAGGAGAGCCACTGAGCCTTCCAGGAACCGCTTCTTTTTATCCTCGAGGTCGATTGAAGACTTCTATTTATCCGCCCAGCCACGTATGGTTCTTCACGCTACGGCAATTGCCATAGTCTGGTGGGGAACGTGGAAAAGCGACAGGAACCCACTGTGGAAAAGTGGAGGACCACTAGGAAACCTTTTTTAAGCATAAATTTGGTGCTTATTTCGTGTATCCGAAAGACTTGCTGTCTGTCAGACTGTTTGACGACCTCTTGAAGATACCATTCAGAGATGACAAGCCATGGGGACAACAATAACACGACAGCAGCATATAACGGGTATTGATCATAATGGCTGAAGGTCAATACTCCCTAATCTTCTGCTTTACACTCTTGCGTTGAAAACAACCCTACGGTATGGAATCGCGAAGCGAATATTTCAGTCCTGAATATTTGGTCACATGCCTGCCGTTGATTTATTTCTTCCAGTTATTCGTTTCGCTATGCGAATAACCTTGCACTTTTTTTCAATATGTGCTTTCCGCAATCCCTTATTGGACATTCCGCAAGCCAGGGGCCCATGTCATATGCACATCGTATAACAATTCGAATTAAACGTCAAACTCGCCCACCCCTGTCTTCGGAGATCCAACATGCATCCGCCATGGCATATGTCATAATTCTTCAAGGGGCCCCGGGATAAAAGTCAAACAAACGAGATGAATTTCAACCAATTAATCCTGGACTGATCACAAGCAATCACGGAGCATGTTTCTCAGAATCCATCAACAACCGCGCCCCCACCTTGCCGCGGCGGCCGCCGGTCAAGGATGTATCAAGGATGTTTAACACTTTTCACGCACAAAAAGCTTGGAATTAGCAGGGGCGAGAATACGCGAGACAAGGGCCAGTTGCGGTTTGAGGCGGGTTTAGATATTGCCTTTGAAACCATGTCGAGCGTCTCTGGCTTTCTTAGTCTATATTAGACTCAGCTGACGGGCTGAAATTTCTCAATAAGTTTTGAGTTGACATTGCAACATCGTCTTCAATTACTTACTTGTTCGTTTCAATTGGCAGGTCAAAGTTGCTATGAAGGCTACGTCGACGGTGACAAGATATATCAGATACATCTTCTATCCATATCGTGCTTCAACATAATGTTTCTTCTTGACCATTATTTTTCTCCATCTTGCATGAAGTGCCGTCCCTGCGAGCAAGGATAAGCCACTGCATCTTTCAAGGATCTATATAACTCCTTTCATCCTCCATCAAACTGCAAGGAGCTCTCTTGTCGGCGAAATCAAAGCTCTTGCTTCTGTTACGTTTTAAATCGGATATTGTATCGGATCAATGGCGGACATATTCACCGTTTTCCTCGTTATTCATGGAGACCCCTGATATGAATTTGTCGCCATGTCTTAATGAGCAGCAATCTCGCAATGAAATTCTACATAATCACAAGTGTCTGGGTTTGTCTTTCTCTAATCGTACTTTTATATCCACAAGGATCCTAAAGTACACTATTGTCAAAGTGACTGGCGCGTTTTCGCTCAACTTATTGGCGTCGTCTCATAGCTATAGGCAGATTTGTTTTCAACATAAGTGAGGAGGAACTCTTTCAGGGGCGTATATATACGTACCTAGGTAATTATGAATGAGGTATACACATATGCAGTGTGCACTTCCATGTACTGCATGAAGGGCATCTTTGGTTTTATTTGACAATGCTACTTCACATGTGCAGTCCTTCGATTGGGCTAAAAGAGAAGAAGGGGAGAGAGAAAGCCTGCTCATTTTTATCCTTCATGTTGTCTCACCTCTTTTCTTCTTTTGCTTCTCAGTTTTTCAATATTACGCCCTTAGGGCTCGGATGCGTATTTGTAAAATGGGAGCTGTGGTTACGACATTTCCCAGGTGCGTGACGTACGGGATGAATACCTAGGTATCTCCTGTGGCAGGAATATATTTTCCCTAAGCCCTTACGGAATTTAATGCGCCTTAATTTTTTCCCTTCAAACATAGTAACTGTTGAGTCAAGAAGGTGAAGGTAGAAGTAAGAGAATGATTAATACATATTGATTGGCCTGAGTGATATTCTCCATTTTGAGACCGCCGTGCGAACGGTTCATCTTCAGATAGGAATGTCTTGTCGAGAATAACGTCCCTATATGCTACTCACCTAAACATATACTCGTACCATCGATTTACATGATCTTTGTAAAATAAAACACGGTAGAACAAGCAGAGCATTGTTTAACGGAAGGTACCTAGGTATGGATGATAGTTAAAACGCAGAGTCGTAGTATTTCTCTTTTCTCTTGTCACATATACTACATATGTTTATATGATGGCTATAACAAATTGGAGAGTATGAATCATGCAAAAGTGTATAGAAATCAAAAGATTGAGAAATAACGAAGAATATTGGACTCCCCGACACATCCATATGTACAATTGAATACAGAAAGGGAGTTCTTCTTGCTTAAAGAAAGCAAAGGAAGAAATAACCGACAGGGACACGAACATAAATCCGTTCTTTGTCACTGTTGCGAACGGCCTATCTATATAGACTCCCTCGTCTGTTTCATTCGAGTTCTCGCTCCCTATTTTCCTATCCTTATATCCCGTGCACTTGCCCCTTTTTTCACCTCATAACGGTATGGAAAATATAGGTTACATGGTTTGGTGAATAGGGCATCTACTTATTTTTTTATGTTAAGAAGGATGAGAGGAGTGGTTGAACAGACACCAAGATATGAAAAGAGGAAAAGGAACAGAGAATAAATATAAAATGTTACATTTGAACCTCATTTGAAAGTAAAATGGAAGCTCGATTTATTCTGTATTCTTTTGCTTTTGGGGAAAGAAAGAAAAGAACAGTAGAGTAGTATAATGAAAAGCAATCCTTCCGCCCCAAGGGCGCAGGTAAGGGACATGAAAGTGGGGGGGGGTTTCCCCCTGAATGCAGCTTAGGGCGATCTTCTCTGACACACATCATCGTTGAAAAATTCTGGAGATGATCCCTTATGGGATCCAACGGGTATTTATCGTAGCATTGTTCATAAGAATCATAATTCGTTTATTTCCTTCCACGAAGGTTGGTAGCAGTCGTGCGATTCGCCACGCGCCAGTAATTAGTGTTTCAACTTGGGCGCGCAGCCCAGGCGTCTTCCTTTTTCCTACGCATTTTCAAAGACTCAGTTGATCCACGCTTCCAACCCTCCCTCTCCCGTCAAGCCGTCGACCCCCCTTGGTTACCAAACCAAGCGGATAGAACCGCTCTTCTCCTGCAGCAGTCCGTCCGCCTACATACCATTTCTCCGATCCCATGGCATCCCGGAACCCTCCGCTCCCACTGCTGCTGTCGCTTCCACGACGGTGTCTATTATGTGATGACGGGATGGGTATGGGTAGTGGAGTGGCGGATGTGGAAGGAGAACTACTAGGCGAAGGTCCGGTGCGAGGATGTGAATTGGCGCGAGAGGAAGGCGAGGTGGCGTGAGGCTGCGAATGAGAGCTTGCGTTGTGGTGGTGGTGATGATGGTGGTGGCGATGGTGATGGTGAGGGTGTAATTGTCCTGATGTCGCCGTAGCTGCTTGAACCGCTGCAGTAGTAGATTGAGAAGGGGGGCTTGTAGATGTGTTGCTCGTGCTTCCCCCTGCGGAGGTCGACGAAGATGTTGCTTTCGTGGTTACGGTTCGTGTATTTGGAGACGGGGATGGCGATGGGGAGCTCGAAGATGCAACGTGAGATTGTGAAAACGAGTTATTCGAGGGCCCTGGCGAAGGCGGTTTCGCTGACTTGTAGGCAGATTGAGCCCGAAAGGCTGCCAGGAAATTGGCTAAGAATGGGCGGTTTGTAGACATGACGTCAACGTTTCAATATTGATAAAAAGCGTGACTTTCACAGTAAGAGTAATTCAGGCAGGATTTGCCTAAAATTTAAATATCTCTCCAATATTCGATGACCGGAACGAAGGTTAGAAGAATGTATCGATTCAAAATTGGCGGAGATGGAGGATAATGGACCCGCTATGTCATTATTTTAGGTGCATGCATGCGGATGACATACTCCGACAGATGTCGAAAGAACAGTCCGGAACAATCCCCGGAGCCTGCACCTGGCAGAATACCACCAACGTATTCAAGAGTTCTTTATCCTACTAATTTTTCTCTTCGACGCTTGGGTGGTTTATTGAGTGGGATATGAGGAAAACCCCCGAGTATCGATAACAGGGACGAGCGTCCCGCAATGGGTTCGAGGAGTTGCGGGGAATCTGGACAAACGGTGAGATCTTCCCGGGGTGAACAAGAACTGGGATGCGCTCCAAAAAAAAACCGGAAAATATCGAGCGCAGTCTAGGATAGAATCGGGAATGGGGTATTGAGGGTCCGTTTCAAGGTTTCGTCCGCGGTGTGCCCAGCAGAAGTTTGTACCTCAGGCGCTGCGCGAATTTTGCGTGAGACTGTCTGGTCGCCTAGTCAGCTTTCGGTAGTAAAGGTGAGGGGAAGTGAGGGATATAAACCTGGATTAACGAGGACCAAGGCGCGATAACAAGGCGTAGTGAGGAGGATATAAGAAATAACGGTGGTGACGATGGCGACGATGATGTCGGATCGAGGGAGAAATCGGAGCCGGGGAATCGGACTCGGAGCTAGCCGGGTGGGGCAGCTGTGAGTCTGGGGAAATAATCACCAACGACATCGCCCGCATTATTATTAAATATCAAAGAACATGCAAGAAGGCTATCATGTATGATGCAGTACTGCTCTTGCAGGATTCATTTTACAAAAGAGATATTCAATAGATTTTTTAGTTCATGAATATAATAAGCTGTTCTGCCACACTCTTTATGTTGTACACCGCTAAGATCTGTCCCGCTTACCTGACTTTATTAACACCATACAAGTAAATAAAATAGACACCATGTCTACAAGCACATACATAGTGCATAAATCACGATATAAAGAACAAAGGAGTAAGCCCAATGTGCTTGATTAAATGTCCAGTATGGCAACGCGATTCGTGGTCCCACGACAGTTCTGTACAGAAAAAACTGTGTGTACACAAGAAGAATGATGTCCTCGGAAGATACAACCATGGATACCATTTCAGGACATGAAGGCTACCTAAAAAATTGTCGCTCCGCACCACAAACTATCCTACTGTTCTTCCCATGTCTGACCTAGCCAGTCGGGCTCACTGTATGCAGCCGTCGCGCACCAGGGTTGGTCTTGCGAGTTGTATGGAGTCAGAGGCAGATCGTACGGCATGCGAAGCCCCACGGATGTTGTGGGAGATGAACCACTACGATCACTACCTGCTTCAGGAGCATCGCGCTTGAAGCACGGCACCATCACTGTGGTTCTTTTGTCGTCGATATTCTTACTCCCACTCGCTCCTTGACTGTCATCCTTTATCTTTTCCTTCACTGGATGCTCACCACTACTTCCCTCCTCGCTGGCGAATAATTCCGGCCATACTAGCACGCCTATTTCCCAGCTACAAATTCGAATCTCTTTTTTCCCATTAGTGCCCGCACCCCATGCTTGCAGCGACAAATTCGCGGAAGTCACCATCGCCCAGTCAATAGTTGCCATATCTGCGTCTGAGAACCGGACGTATGTCTTTATATGCGGTGCTGCTCTACGGCGTCCCGCTTCTCGGATTTGATGGGTACACTCCTTAGTTAGGGTAGGTTCTGTAGGCTCTTGAGGAAACTCACCCTCCACCTTGTTAGCGAGGGGTGTCTGTCCAGAAGACGGACTTTTCGTAGATGTAGACCTATCGTCGCTAGTATCGCCTGCCCAACGGCAAAGATAAGGACGTAAGTATTGAAGCTGCTTTTGCTGTGCGACACTCTGCAGTTTCATGTGGATAGATCCACCAGATGCATAGCCATTCAATGACCGGCGAATCTCATCTGGAGTGGGGAATATAATTGAAAATTTCGCTGGCGGGTTTGGCTGGGCCTTCAATAGACCAGAGGAGCGAACTGATGGAGGTGAAAGAGCATCGAAGAATGTCTCCTTCAGCCATTTATTTGTTTGTCCGAGTGTCGCCACTGAAGATATCTGGCGAATCCTGTGAGCAAAGGTCCTGCAAGCGCAGCCTTCAATCAGCGTCAGGGAATAATTCTCCTCACCTGGATGACTATTTGGGGTCTTTTCGCGCCACTGTCGCTTTCCTTGTTATATGAAATGTGACGTAAGGTGTCCTTAAGCGCAGGCCAGCCCCATAAAGTATGTCTTTCTGAATCTAGTTCGTCGACTGCTTGCCTCGAAGGAGTACTGGCAATCAATGCAGCCCGGATGGAACTGAAATCATACTTTTCTAGCTGTTCAACTAGCGGACCAGTCTTTTTATGTCCATAAGCCTCCAGATAGGCTAGCAAGTCTCTTTTAAACCGTTTTCCGGTTCCAATACCACCTGGGGCATCAGAAGAATGTCCTTTCCGCTTTTCAGATAGCATCGGGAGCAGGGGAGATCTCCATACTGCTTGGCTCATATTCGCCCAATCCCCTGCAATCATGTTTGCTGTGTGTATAACCACTCTGAGAAATTTAGCATTATATGGAAAACCCAATCTGGTGAGTATACTTACTGTGCTTGATCATCATGTCTGATAATGATCATCATTTTAGAATGGTGCGTCCCAAAGGGCTCTGGCATGTATGCGACTATGGGTTCGACGTTTGAATATCGACGACATCCTTCCTATATATAAGTTAGCCCGTCGAGCACTTACTTTTACTTTTGAAGATGACACAACCAACATCAAAAGAAGCTGCGCAAGATTATTATGCAGGGGTACTGACATCAATTTGAATTCGGTTGGGAGATTCCTTTTTCCACGAACCATGTATGATTTTGACCTTTACGAGATTCCGTACATCTTCATCAAACTGACTCATCAGAAAATCGACATTGAACATGTAATTGAATTGCCAGCATTCCTTGATAAGAGGGTCTCCAAGAATGTCACGCAATCTGACGGTGTCGGTATTGTTATCCGAGGACGCAGGGAAATCACGAATATGGGTGAGCTGGATTGGAGACGGAATGCCCCCTAACGTGAATGAGATATTTCCCTGCTTTTCCTTTGGTGTTGGGGAGTTATATGTGCTAGGTTGCCCTGAGGGTCGCCGTAAAGGGGGCGTTATTGATCTGTTCATAGACGCCAACGTGCTGGCATCTTTTGAGGGTTCACTGTGACCTTCTGGCAAAGCTTCGTGAGAGCTTTTGAGCCTCTTTGAGGGCCGGTCATTATCTTCCATGGCCGTGTAGCCCCGAAGGAATATTAAAACAGGTTCTTTACACGGAAAGCTAATAAACGATTTGATCCCGGGCCTCAGTAATTTGCCGTACAGTTGACCATAAATTATCCAGAACCGAAGCTGGAACTATCAAAAGAATTTTAAGATCAACGGGATAACGTTTCACACCGTGCAGTCCAACTTCAACGTGTGTCTGCCTGGAAAGCCTGGTTTAAAGCACGACGCAAGACCCGTCGAACCTTCGTGATATTATTATTCCTTAAAGATCAAGTCAGTCTCCAAACTAGCTTCCAGTTGGATTTTAGGGTAGCATACCCGAATTAAAGTCCAATACTCCTCTAATAATGCGAGGTTGTTTTTGTGTCGACGGCAGCTTCCTGGAATTTCCAACTTGGACGTCGATATCGTGATCACGTGCACCTCGACCATCCACGGACAACGTCGATTGCTTGGAGAGACAACTTCACTACTCCAACACCTCCTAGCTCACCATCAAATCTTGGGTTTATACCAGTTGCTGACGTGGAGTAGAAAGCATGTTTTGATTTGAATTGCTTTTCGACTTGCCTCCTTCAGCGTCGCATCCTACATCTCGTTTTGTTTGTAGCGG
>PDNB01000199.1:0-53917 GCA_002573585.1 Helicocarpus griseus UAMH5409
GCATGCGAACAGACATCGTCTTCGCCAGCATTCCTCCACCGTCCTGGAAGACGGAGACGGCCTGCTGAGCTACCTCCGTCGTCAGAATGGGCTCCAACCTGCCTGCGTATGTTACATCGATCCATAGTCTACGGGATCATTCACTAATCTGATATCTCTCTCTTCCACTCCAGTCAACCGAATCTCAGAGTCACAAGTATGATTTCAGCCTCATTCCTCGTGTCCGCCTCGTTGTTATATTACCCTGTCATATTAACCATTCGCTATAGTCATCGCCGCTGATGGACTCTACAAACGCGATGTCTTCCGTAAGTTGCTGGATACTCCCGGGTTATAACAAGACAGCCATAGCTGACAGTGACTGTTTCCTTCTCCAGGATTCCCAGATCCCTTTGCCGTGGCCACCGTTGGCGGTGAACAAACCCATACTACTTCCGTGATTAAGAAGACGCTGAATCCTTACTGGAATGAAGTCTTTGACCTGTACGACTCCGATTATTCCCAGTTCTTATCCACGTTGCACTGTGACGATATCTAATAGCGGACCCTTTCTCAACTTTATTGTAGGAGAGTGACCGAAGATTCCATCCTCGCCATTCAGATCTTTGACCAGAAGAAGTTCAAGAAGAAGGACCAAGGATTCTTAGGTGTCATAAACGTCCGCGTTGGAGATGTGATAGACTTGGACGTCGGTGATGATGGTGAATACCAGCCCGTTCCCACACCAAATTAATGTTTTGGAAATGCTAATTCCTTAAACCTCTCTGCAGAGATGCTTACAAGAGACTTGAAGAAGTCAAACGATAACCTTGTGGTTCACGGAAAATTGATTGTGAACCTCTCTACTAACCTGTCCACGCCCGTCGCCTCCCAAAACGGATCATCAAGGCCTGCCCTTAACGCCCCTCCATCCACAAACCTTTCCTATCAGCAACAACCACTTCGACCTCATTCATCTTCCACCTCCACAGCTGGCTTACCCGCTAATCAAATGGCTGGTGACCCTTCAACTGCCGCTGCCTCCTCAACCTTCTTCCCCTCCAGAGCTCCTTCTGCAGCAACCCCCGCCACTGCCGGACCCCCCGCTGGCGGGCCAAGTCAGCCCGCAAATGGATCCGCGGCTTCTAGGGCGAATCTCAGCTCCTTCGAGGATAGCCAAGGAAGGTTGCCCGCCGGGTGGGAAAGGCGGGAAGATAATCTAGGCCGAACTTATTACGTCGACCACAATACCAGAACCACGACATGGACAAGGCCGTCGCAGCACTACAGCGAGCAGGCCCAGCGCACTCAACTGGAAGCCAACATGCAAATGGAGCGCAGGGCCCATCAGAGTCGAATGCTTCCCGAGGACCGAACAGGCGCAAATTCTCCAAACCTGCCTGATTCCCAGCAAGCAAGCACACCTCCATCGGGTGCTACCAATGCAAATGCGGTTTCGATGATGGCTACGGGAGCTACGACAGCCGGCACTGGCGAGCTTCCAGCTGGATGGGAACAACGGTATACGCCAGAGGGCCGGCCATACTTTGTTGACCATAATACGAGAACGACAACATGGGTTGATCCCCGTCGCCAGCAGTATATCCGCATGTACGGGGGCCAGAATACCAATGGAAACAATACCACAATCCAACAACAGCCTGTGTCTCAACTCGGGCCACTGCCAAGTGGCTGGGAAATGCGGTTGACAAATACCGCACGGGTATACTTTGTTGATCATAATACCAAGACTACCACTTGGGACGATCCTCGACTGCCCTCGTCCCTCGATCAAGGTGTTCCACAGTACAAGCGTGATTTCCGGCGGAAGCTTATCTACTTTAGATCGCAGCCCGCGTTGCGAATCATGTCCGGTCAATGTCATGTTAAGGTTCGACGAGGTGCTATCTTTGAGGATTCTTATGCGGAGATCATGCGACAAAGTGCCTCGGATTTGAAGAAGCGGTTAATGATTAAGTTTGATGGCGAAGACGGTCTTGACTATGGTGGTCTTTCCAGGTTCGTATATATTCCCCCTTGCCGCCGCCAGTGGTCAGGATATACTGACGATGTGAACAGAGAATTCTTCTTCCTTCTTTCCCACGAAATGTTTAACCCATTTTACTGCCTTTTCGAATATTCAGCGCATGATAATTATACCCTCCAGATCAATCCACATTCCGGCATCAACCCTGAACACTTGAATTACTTCAAATTCATTGGGCGCGTTGTCGGCCTTGCCATTTTCCACCGCCGCTTCCTTGATTCCTTCTTTATCGGCGCATTTTACAAGATGATGTTGAGAAAGAAGGTTACACTGCAGGATATGGAGGGTGTGGATGAGGATTTCCATCGAAATCTAACATGGACATTGTAGGTTTTCCTTCTTAAAAACAGCCATGCGACTATAGCAGTTTGCTAACTACAGACAGGGAACATGACATCACTGGTGTATTCGACGAGCTCACATTCTCCGTTGATGATGATCAATTCGGCGAACGGAAGACTGTTGAGTTGATACCGAACGGGAATAATATCCAGGTCACCAATGAGAATAAGAAGCAATATGTGGAGTACGTAACCATCATTCCACGTCCTCAACTTTGTCGACACGTAGGCATGCTAACCAACTAAACAGACTAATTACAGAATGGAAGATCCAAAAACGAGTGGAGGAGCAATTCAACGCATTCATCTCTGGATTCAACGAGCTTATCCCTGCTGACCTCGTCAATGTCTTCGATGAGCGAGAATTAGAACTTCTCATTGGTGGCATTGCAGATATTGATGTTGAAGACTGGAAGAAACATACCGACTACCGCGGCTACCAGGAGCAAGACGAAGTCATTCAGAACTTCTGGAAGGTCATCCGTACTTGGGATGCGGAGCAAAAGTCTCGTCTTTTGCAGTTCGCCACGGGTACTTCGCGTATTCCAGTCAACGGCTTCAAGGATCTGCAGGGCAGTGATGGACCGAGACGATTCACTATTGAGAAGTCTGGAGAAATCACGGCTTTGCCAAAATCACATACATGGTATGTTTTGCAATCTTTCCCGGTTTTGTCCATGATCATCGTGGTGAATCTATACTAACGGCAAATGCAGCTTCAACCGCCTAGATCTACCACCGTACAAGACCTACGAACAACTGAACCATAAGCTGTCCATCGCCGTTGAGGAGACGCTAGGTTTCGGCCAGGAATAGACATTTGAAGCGAAGTGCTGTTTTTTTGTTTCCTCATCCTCATCGATAATAAGCATCCGATCGATTGATGTTTTTCTTTTTATATGTGGAGTTTTGCAGCTGCCTTCCCGTCGATATATTTTGTGTATATTTTCTTTTCCATTCCTGTATAATTGTAGAGGCTAACAGCAAAGTGGTGGGGAAACCGTCTCGTATCTACCATATCATTAATTTATGACATAACCTTTTTTGCTCTTTCTTTAGTCGCTACTCTTCGTTCTTCATCCCGTCCAAACGTTTCTATCGTCTTTGCTTCATTGCGCATTACCTACCAGACGTTTACCTGACTGTTCTCCCGTTTTGCTGCTCCTTATTAATAAACCAGGAGGGAGCAGCTCATATAATTAGTTTTTCTTTTCTTGCCATTTTCCCCCTTCCCGCTTTTCGCATGTATGCAATGATTTTCGTCTTCTCTTCGGAACAATATCGCAATGATCTTCATCCGGCTGGTAGCAAATCAATACTCAAAGTCCGTTACGATCGTTTCAAGCCCAGAGCCAGCATGGCTTTTTGCATGGAGTAGCATGCTAGTTATAGCATAGTCGACTGGTTGGGCGGCTGGATGGCCGATCGATGGGATAGGGTTATGTTATGTAGGCAGGATGGAGGGGTGGCATGCACAACATTTAAGTTCTGCCTTTTGGAGATCGTGATTTCGATAAATATCACTGCGGATATCCATCTCGCTTCATGATTATGTTTTTCCTTTTGAATCTGTGTTGGAACTACAATCTTACAAATGGCTTGCAAAGGGATCCTGCGGGGAAAGTCGCCTTTCCCAAAAGGGTAATTTTGAACCTCATCCCTGGATTCTCTGGACCTGTTCTAGACAACACTGCATGTAAGTACTCACGGGCCGAATGCCAGACTCATCCACCAGTCAGTAACTCAAAAGTCCTTTTTGTTTCACAGTCTGGAATTCTGTTGATCAGCTTCCTATCGATAGAGCTGCCGTGCTCACTCTTGACTCGGAACTTAGATCCATGCAACGCTTGCTCTCCCTGCCGAACCCCCTTATTCGGTCAACCGCAGATTCACGAGTTCACAATCCAGGTTTGAAACTGATTCCAATAAGAGTACATTCTATTCCAATTAAGACGTTGATTGTTGCGCAATAACTGATTTATGCAATTGTCCGGCTCAAAACATATCGGCCTAGCCTACTTCTGAACCTGCAGCGAATCTATCTGCCTTTTTGCCTTTGGCGATGATACCATATACAAGACGCAGAAGCAAAGTTTCGAGGAACTGACCACTTCTCATCTTGCTACCTCAATACTACTTTTGCAGTGCAAGTTATCAAGCAAGAAGCAGTTTGGCATTAACTTATCGGCCACCCTCCCAGCAGTCCATCTCGCGGTACAGAAACCCCTCTTTTATTGATACCACAGGGAAGCAAATTGAAAGCATCTAGACTTCTTAAATGATGAAACTTGGCAGATCGTGCACTTTTTGCTCAATGTGCTACTCCGCCCTTAAGCGGATATGGCACACGCGCTCTTCCAGTCCTTAATACTATCCAAAGCAGTGACACCAGATCGCATGTCAGTTTCCGGGGTACAGGAGTTAGTATTTTGCCTATTTGCACCACTCCACCCATACCATACCAACGGGCTGCCGAGATGGTTGAATTATCAATGGCGCGCCACCCCTTAAGCCATGTTTTCTTGATGTTAACTTGTCTCACCTTGCCCAGACAAATAGAAGGGTTACTTGAACGCTCGTTCGTCCCCCTTTTTTTCATGGTCTCATTGCCCTGTCCAATATTTACGACGTGATCTGAGTACATGAACCGAGACAGGAGGTGACCTTAATGAATACTGTCTTTTGCTCTCTTTTCTTCTGAAACAAAGCCATACACATTCTATCATTATACTCCCACGCTTTTGCGATTGGCAATTCGCTCCTTTTCGATCCTTAGGACCGCTGTCGGTCATTCATTCATTTATTATTCATTTGAAACCTACTACCCTGTCTACAATCTGATTTTCCGGATCATCGTTTGTCGGTTCTCTCTCCCTCTCGAAGTTGCTTTGAAATCCATCTATATCGAACTCTTCCGTCCGAGTGAACGGCCAGAAAAAAAGGTTCAAAACTAGAAGCTCGAGAACAGAAAAAGACCTGTCCATTCACTCATTTTCATTCTCCGGACTTTCTCCCCACCATCGGCCATGCGTTCATTCCTCTCCGTACCCACATTCCTCGTCTTCTTCTTCTTTGCTGCGGCGAGTATAGCGGCCGCTCAGGATGACAAGAAAACCAGCACTGTTGGTACGGGGTGTGCTGCTCAAAAGTATGTTGCCTGTTTTCGTTTCCGCTGATGGTGGATGGGGAAGATTGTGATTCGTGCACATATCTACTTGCCCTGCAGATGGAGAAGGAATGTATGGAAGGGGCATAGTAATGGAGAAGGGCTAATATTGAAAAACCCCATACTTACAATTTGCAAAAAACAACAAACAGTATCCTCGAAGCCTGCATCAAATCCACCAAGGCTATCCTCGCCACCTGCGGTACGAACGACTGGGACTGTCTCTGCACCCATTATACCAATGTCCTGACGTACGTTTATACATACATACATACGTACCCCCGCAAAGCTCACAATCACCAAGGGTGGGGTTGGGGCGGGGGTCAATCAATCAATCAAAAAAAAACTAACTAACCAAACAAAAACACCCGACACAGCTGCTACAACAACTGCCCCAACGACGATGGCCGCTTCGGCGTCCAATCGTCCCAGACCGCAAACTGCAACGCGGCCAAACAATACGGCACCTCCACTTCCATTTCTCAAACCGCATCCGCCACTGCTGCCAAGCCGTCGGCCACCACTGAGTCAAAGGCTGAAGACTCGGATGCGGGTAAGGATAAGGATAAGGATGGTGAGGAGTCGTCAAAGGCTGAGCCTGGAAAGGCTTCTGGCGAGAGTCCGGCTGAGGCGAAGACGACGGGGGTGAATGCGGCGGCGAAGGGGGTGAGCATGGGGATGGGGGTGCAGATGGCGGGAGTTATTGGGGCTTTGGCTTTGGTGGGATTGGTGTGAGGTGAGGGTAGTGTGAGGAGTCCGGTTGGGATGTGCTTTGGGAAGCGGTGATGAGGTGAGGGATGGTGCGCTATGAGCTGGGGATTGAAAGAGGTGGAAAGAGGGGGTAAACTGAGAGGTACTGAAATTGATCAATCTGTGGTGTTTCTATATATGCTAGCTGGGATTGTTGGAATGAGTATGGAGAAAATCGGCTTTTCAAGCGGTGTTTGAATGACGATATCGTTTGCTCTTAGATCCTTTTAATGGTAGGTAAGAAATGGGGTTGATTAGCTGAGCTTGCCAGTATACGTTTTTGAAGATGGTCAAGCCCATATAGCTCCCTGGAATAAAAGAAAGCTGCATAAAGAAAACTGCATAGAAAGGTAAGCAAAAAGTTTTGTTCTTCGGACACCAGAATAGGACATATACTTTACATATACAATCAAAATGGCTCTCCTTAACTCCATCCCTTACCCCCTCTTCCTCTTCCTCTTCCCCCCATCCGCAGTCTCCACTTTAGCATCCTGTGCAGCACTGTCAACCCCTTCACCACCCCCTCCAATTTCCGTCCCATCTTTATAACCCGACACCTCGAGATGCCCAATAACGTAAGCCACCCTCTCAATATCCAGCACCGAGAAGACCTTCCTGTCGCCTTCCACGCCGCCCTGATCAGAGATCTCATTAACCCGCTCCCTCAACTCCCTCATAGCCTCCCACAACTGCCTATACTCCCTCATGTTATACTTGATCTTACTCTTCTCTTTCTGATCTGACGTCGCAGGGGCATCACCCTTATGCGGAAGTTTATGCAGACAGAGCCATTCAAAGAGCTCATCACTGAAAAAAGGCGGCTCGTTTGCATCCGCATCCAAAGCGGCGGCAGATAGTTCATCAGACGAATCGTGGCCGGATGCCAATGACAGAAACAGAGACGCAGTAGCGGGACCTACGCCGCGAAGGGCTTTGGTCAAGGTCTCCAGCGGGGATACTGGGAAGGTATCTCTAACCTCTTCTGATGGTGACAGGAAGGCCTGGAGCTGGGAGAAGGCGGTACTGGTAGTAGACTGCACAATGGGAGCATTGTTGGAACGGATCAGGCCTAGGAGTGTGGGTCGCTGGGAGCCGTGTTTTCTGAGTGTGAGAGCGGGGTGAGAATTCTATTTTCTCCAGGGAGGGGAGGGGGCGGAAGGGCCAAATAAGACTATTAAATCTTACAGCTTCCAGTCCATAAGGTTGACAACCTCATCTTTTTCCAAATAAGCACCCGCCAACTCCTCCTTCTTGGAGGTTTTATCTGACACCTTTCTCTTCTTCCCAGAGCTCTCTGCATCCAGCTCCTTCTTCCCTTCGCCAACCGAATTGGTAGCGGTGGCAGTCCCAGCCCTTTCCTTCAACACGGCCGGCAATGTTTCGTAACGCAGCTTATCCAGCTTCAAAAACGCTTTGACTTCCTTCTCAATATATTTGTCGTTCTTCTCATTCGTAGCAGAAACCTTAGGTGCAGCTTTACTGCCTTTTTTTCCGCTAGACTTGGTTAATAATTTAGACCGGTATACTTCGCTGACCGTTTGCGGGTAGAGAGATAGAAGGTAAGAAATAGTGCTGCGGGAAATTTCGGACGGCTCAAGGGAGGCCTTGGGAGATGCCATTTTTCCCTTTTCCTTGTTTTTTTTCGATCCTTTTCGGATAAGACCCTCAAGCTATACTGAAGATTTGGACTTTTTCTGGTCTAGCCTCGCTTCATCGCATAGGATTAAAGGGTTGGTATTTCCTTGCCTGTATACGGTTTGTTAGTCATAATGGACTGTATGGGTTACTTAAGAAAAAGAGCAGTTTCGCGAAACTAAATTAAGAGCAGGAAGGCAAGAGAAACGAAAGTGGGACAGTCATCGATGTTCTCTTCTTATGCCTTGATGGCAATCATGCTGAGTACAATGTAAGCCTAAATGTTTGACCAAGCACGTACGAATGGTAAATTTCGATTTATGATCACTCCTTCAGCTTTGTACAGGGATTAGAGAAGTAGAAATCGTTTCAGAAACAAGGGGTACACTCTATAATAGTGGAGATTTTCATGATTAAATCGCAGTAATAGAGGACTGTGAAAGCCATTGGCGACAAATGAGTAGACTGCCGTAGTTTGGCGAACGTGCGAAGAGGAAAAAAGAGAAGAGTTTTTAAAATAGCGTACACGTCCCTGCTTAAAAGAGCAGCAACCGGGAATTACTCATTTCCTAAATTTCCTTTTGGGAAAAGTATGGGCTTGCTTCTCAGCAACTTGAGGTTTTCAAGATCACCTTGAAACCTTCAAAAGCAAATTCCCGATGTACATGTGCTAGCTAGTATTCAGCACATAGGCACAGGAAACACACTCGCAAATAAACATGACTTGATGAAAAAATAGCACAAGGGACAGCATCAGAAAGAATAGTAGAATGCAAACTCACCTCTTAAGATTCTCATTCAGCAGTCGAAAATTCCTCTGATCTCAAAGATTGTGGCTTCTTTCTCTATGTATCCAAACAGCACTCCGATCATGCACTGCTATATATCAATAGTAAAGTATGCGTGAAAGATATGTTTTTGTAAAAAGGTGATGTAGCTACATGAAATTGTAGGTTGAGGTTGAGATTGGCGTTTAGGCGCTCTTAGCGCGCGCTATCGCGCTAAAGAAACATACTGTAAGTTATCACGGTTGAATAAATGCCCTTGCCTTGAGAGACATATTCAGGCTGAAATTCAGCTGGAAAGATCAAATTTATATTCTCGTAATGACTTCTCGATTTCTATTTTGTTTATTTTTTTCTATGATTAGTCCCTTAAAGAAAATTGAAAGAGCGCGGAATTTAGTATTGCACAGAATGAAAACAGATAGAAGCGCGAAGGAAGGGAGAATGAAGTAATGGAGTCAAGTTTCTTCTCGGAGAGGACACATGCATCGTCGGGCAAGAAAGAATAGCCGCGCTGGGCGCTACCGCGGCCGTGTCAATTGGGATACTGTTAACGGATACAGGTATTCCCGTGTAGGCTCATACATGGGCTGCCTAACAGGCTTTTTGCAATATGGTTATGCGGCATCGGTTGCAAGGGCATTAGGTATGTGATTATCTTTCTCGCTGACCTTGTTAAGGTTCCGAATGTCGATCACCACTAAGTATGCCCTTCTCAACAAGTTATTCATTTGCTACCATCGTCTTTCAGACCACGAACACTGGGGCGTCAAATGGGGTGTGAGTTGTACCCCAAGCCATTCTATCATAGCCGTGCAACCTATCGAACGTCTCGTCCAGCATCTTTCTGTCTTTAGCGGATAACAACCATGATCTAGCCCTATGGGTTAAGCTGACATGCTTCAAATGTATGTAAGCTGTTTGTTCCCCCCTCCTTCTGCTCAATATATATGTGCCCTATTAATTATCGGGGGGACTTCTCAGCCCTCGAGGCAAACTTCACAATGTCCCCACACATCCTATCATTCAGGGTTTAAGCTAATTTGATCATTCCCACCAAAAGAAACACTGGTAATATCGGCCCTAGCCGCAAGAGGTGTCTGTTAATCATTAAAGAATCTTCTTTCGTCGAGAGCCTGAGAGTTTCGTCGGTCTTCTAGAAGAAAGACATCAAAATCGTGGCAAATCAAGGATTATATAGTGAAAGCTGACAGACTGTCTGTTGACAAGTGTAGACCAATAATTGAAAGTGGTCTTAACTGAAAATGCCAATAGGGAAGTGAGATCTTCTATTCCGACCGTACCTCATGAAACCACTTATCTTTCAAAAGTTCTTTTGCAGTTGGCCTGTCTCTCGGGTCAAGTTTTATAATTCTCAAGATAAACTCTTTATCTTCGGTTGAGATCTCTCGCTGGCTTGCTAATGAGAAAGGCTTCATTTTCTCAGGCGGCACACCGTCCATGACAAAAGTCAGTATACCCAAAGTCTCCTTATCGGCAAGATCGCCATAAGATGACGGATATGGTCCGAAGTAGATGTGGTATTTAGCAAGGATGTCTAGTTCATAGTCATCGTGGCCGTGGGGAACTTTGGGCTTGAAAATGAAAAAGTTGTCGCCCCAAATCATGGCTATAACCTTTGTAACAGGTTAGTCAAGTCAAATATAGGTTTGATAGAAGAGAGCCGTGTATAATATAATACGCACCATTGGTCCGAAAGACCAAATGTCCGTTGGCGGACCCCATTCCAACCCCAACCGCGCCCCTGGGCTCCGCCATATGGGTGTTCCAATTCCATCATGGTTCTTGCAGAAAGGCGAGGTTATGTGAACTGTGCTCTCAAGATCTGCAAGTTGTACATCTGTGAATCGCTGCCCAGTTTCGCTCCGAGAAGGCGGAGCATAGTTCACTAGGATATTGTCCATTTTGATATCTGCAAAAGAGTAAAATTTCGGTTAGAAGCCAACTTCCCCAACCAGGGGAATGTTATACTCAGGAATTAAGCCTGACCAGTGTGCACATATCCATCTTCATGAAGCACTTTCAAAGCCTCAAGAAATCTCTTTGATACATATCTGATCTCCCTCCCGCTCATCTTCTTGGAATTTGAGGCAGTAAGCAGCTCATCCTCAAGATGCTTTAGCACAATGGCAGGTGGGTCGGCCGGGTCAATTATCTCATCGATCAAAGAACGCACGTGTGCTGTTCTGGATTGGAATCTCCTCAGGACATATCTCTCATTGCGAATGCGGAAATGGCGCGCGGATTTAATCACAACAGCCTGCCCAGTCTTGTTACTGTTATTGAAGCAAAGCATGTAAGCGGAAGGACTTTTCATTATCGTCTGAGTACTATGCAAGAGATTACCTTCCCAAGCAAATGAATTCGCCAAGTTGCTTGGTGACGGTATATGTGCTGACAGTACCGATGAGACGCTGGCCCAGTTTCAAGAGAGAAGGGCTTGATGCCATTGAAGGGAAAGGAAGTGACTATGGTAAAGTGCGTAAGGTACTGGTAGTACCTAGCTTTAGTATGGCGTGTTGGCGAATCGAAAAGCAAGCCCTGTTGAAGGCTTTGATGTTGAAAATAGTATCTATCTGTTGTTCTTGATTATCGATGAGTGACAACACTCCGCATGTATTTAATACCGGTTAGTACATATTACACGTTTCTCTTCTCCCATCTATAGCGCCAATGTTGTAAAACAAAAACAAAACTTATCAGCATCTCAGAAAGAGAAGCAGCGCAGAAGATGGGCATATATGCTTGAAGAAACGTATACCTAGGCAAACATCAAGTGTATTGTACATGTACACGCAACAATCAACACATATTAGAATAAAAGAATGCATTAAAAGAACAATAAACCTATCTAAAATACTTCGAGAAATTGACATATGTTAGCAATAACAGACATCTTGTATATACTACCTATTCAACTCTAGAACAAACCAAATCAAATAGCCTAAAATACATATGTACAGTTAAACATAAGTTGAGCAGAAGGTTCTTATGCCGTAGGATAAGGCTACGGCAAATAAAAGTAGTTGAGAGGTTCATATATATATATATAAAGCACATGCACATGCTGATCAAAAGCTGCTATCATTGCAGTGCAACCAAGCAATGAACGGCCAAGGAGAGGTTCATATATGATAAGTATGATTCGAGCACTGCTTAAGAAAAAGAAAAAGAAAGAAAAAGACCCGGTTTAATAACATAAAAAGCACAGGAGTGGAAAAAAGTACGCAAGTCATATTCTGCCAGGAAGAGCACGCAAAAGGGGAGAGAAGAAGAAAGTAGTACCTTATAAAACCAGTAACATCGCTTGTTAAAAAAAACATAATAAATAGTAGCAGAGATGTTGATAAACAACATCGAAGTATGGTAAAACCCAAAGCAAAAAGGAAAACCCCGGTCCCATAAACCCTAAGTGACCGCGAAGATTTCCCCTCCTGGCCATCAAATAATCCCGGCCCAACCTAAACCGTATAAACCCGGAAAACCGCATGAAAAAAGAAAAAGTTAAATCCCATATACAATGCCCACCTTGACCTTCCCTAGATGTAAACGTAATAAAATATAAAAACAAGGTCAATCAAAGACAAAGCAGGCCCGTATACAAGTGTATGTAGAATAAGCAGAGAGGAGAAAAAACGGGGAAGTGGGGGAAAGAGAGAAGAAAGAAGAAAGGAAATTCGTTCAGAGAAGCTGCCAGCTCGCGATTTGATAACCGGCACGTTAATACAAATTAGATATCAGCAGCCTCCATATTCCATCCGCAAAACCAAGCATAAAATAATAGGAGACAACATGATAATACACCATCATAAAGCTAAAAGGGAAAGGAAGAAAACCGTTCTATGCCCGACGTTGTCTCTTGCCACCATCCTTCTTCGTTCTGTTTGGCGTAGCCATTGGGCTCACAAAGCTAACACGTTTCTGCTCTTTATCGCTGGACCGAGTCTCATTTGAGGTCGGTTGTGCATCCTTAACACCGGTCCTATTCTTGCTAGTACCTTTTCGTTTGTAGACCGGCACTTCTCTGGGAACTGGTGATGGATGATGTTTCGAAGGGCTCGCAATCTCTTTCGTATCCGACGCAGGTACGTTCGTACCTTCGTCACCATCCTGGACCTCAATGTTGTCGGGACCCTCATCACTTGCCTCGGAAGGGCTGGGGCTGGGGCTTTCTGATTCTGATGGTGCTTCGTAGTCCTCATCATCACTGACAAGACTCGGTGCCTGGTTAGACTCCACGGTATGAGGGCTGAGGTCAGCAGATATCGGATCAATCATTGGGTCGATGTCAACCCCTTCGTTTCTTCGTTGCTCGATCCCGGGGGTAAGGGAAGATTCTGTGGCAGGGGCATATGGAGATCTGTACGAGGATCTAGCAGGGGGGAATTGGGGGATGTTTGGCGACTGAGGCTTGCGACTGGGTTTGTCATTTCCCTTCCGGCTAGCCGGTCTTGGTGGGTGGGATGGTGAAACTACAGTCCGCGCAGGCAATCTACTTCCTCGGACGCTTAGTGGAGACCGGTCATGGTTTTGTTGTTCATTCTCCTCTTCCGCTTCATCGCCTGACTCGTCATCAGAGAACATATCCATCTCAGTCTTGGTCAGAGCGTCATCCACAATATCAAGCAAATCCACAGACATCCCTCTTCGCTGCATCAATGACGAAAGATTGGGTGTATCCGGTGAGGCTTTGAAGGAGGGACTGGGAGAGGAAATAGACGGCCTCTGGTACTTTGGTTTGTCAATATCAGGAGTGCTCTGGGCTCTAGAGGAATATCCCCTTTCAGGTTGATTACTTCCCCCGCGAGATGACCCAGCATCGCTAGACCTCTTTCCAGATTGACTCTGGGCAGAGGTGCGACGCGCGCCAGGCTGTGGTGTTGATCCTACCAGGTGGGCTGACCGAATTAGTGGATGCACGTAACCAACCGCGGTTCCCGCCGGTACATCGTTGTTATTTCCAATAACCATGCCTGCTTCATCGACTTCTACTGGCTCCCCAGAAGCAGCGGCCGCGGCATCATGACTGGCGAAATTCCGGTTATGGGCGATTCGACAATGGTTGATGAAGCCTTGCGTGCTTGAAAAATTGTCTCTTCTACAGTCAAGGCAGACCAACTTGACGAGCTGGCCGTCGCTCTTGCGCTTTATAATCATGGGCCCAGCTTTATCTTTTGGCTGGGGATAGCCACTCGATAGCGACTGCAATTTGGTACCAGCAGAACTGCGCTGTGATCGCAAAGTACCAGGAACACCTTTCTCTGACCACGAGCCGCGCGTTGTCCGTCCATCTGCTGAAGCACTTGCTGCAGTAGCAGAGGGAGGAACAGCGGTTTCAACCTCTCCTCCATCAAACCGAGGATCAGGAAGCAGCCATTTTGCATAGTGTCTGCTATATGGTCCTTCAGTCACACCCCATGGCGAAGGCGATATTGGCGATGGGCCGGGTCTACCAGATAATACAGCGTTTCCAGTACCATTGCTTACAGCGGTGGAGGGCCCAGCAAGGTTTGAACCGGGATATGGTATTTCAGAGCATCGACGAAGTTGATCCAAGGCGACCTGACATTTTGCCATTTCTTGATCAATGAGCCGTAGTTCGTCATGTTTTAATAGTATTTCCAGGCTCAACTGCGACTCAATCGTTTGGCGCAAAGTTTCAATATCCATCTTTGGAACTGATTCCGTGGGTGGTGTAGGTTTAGGATTTGTTGGGTTTGAAGTAGCACCATTTCCAGACGGGGTATTTTGACCTGTTGGCTGCAGTGAATTTTGGCGAGGCGTATCGCGTTGCGGTGATTGTTGAATTATTGGCGATCGTACTTTGACTACGGGCGACTTTTGCTGTGACGGCGTTACCCTGCCATTAGTGCCGTTTGTGTCCTGAGGGCGTGTATACACCTGGGGAGAAGGTTGTTGCGTAGGTTCTGGCGCGGGAGCATCGGGATCCCCAGAGTTTGCGCGTTTCCGCTTCAACTTGTGAATCGTGGAATTGTCCACGATGGGAGACCTTCGTTGCGGAGCAGCCAGCATCTTCACCTCCTCCGCTGTCACCTTATTGCCCCCGACGACAGAAGAAGACCATGGAAGCAGTCGAAACATGCCATGCGAAAACACACCGATCGCCACGGTATTATTCCACGCGGACACCTATTATCCTCTCAACCTATGCTACAGCCTCAGAAACGAGATTTCCAGCGTCGTCGACAAGCACATCGGTTACGCGACAGCAGCGCAGTGCACTCTGTATATCCAGTGGTCCTTCTTGGGTGGGAATTAGGGGGGGGCGGGGGAAATCGCGCAATACGGAGCCGGGATTTCTAGACCTGAGCCGGTCGGATAAGGAAGCGCCGGGAGCAGGTGGCGGCGATAAGCGAAACAAGCAGGCTCTAGGACAAGGTGAACGAGCGAACGACTGCCAGCAGTAGACAAGTGAGTCTGGGTAGAAGGGGGAGGGCGGAGTGCCTGGGGTCGGGGTTTCCCGTCGCAAATGGAAGAGCAGGAGCGTAGGCGGCCCAAACGCCGGTTAGGGGACTGCGCGGCGATAATAGGATAACCGAATATATTCCCGGAGAAAAGCAGTCGCAGTACGAGTGTCCAGCAGGTGGTTAACAGTGTATGTGGTAGTTGTGGTGGTAGTGGGTGAGAGTTGCGGCAGAGCCCATATACAGGGGAGGGAGTTGGTCGTATGGAGATGGAGATAGATGATGGAATGGGAATCAATGGACGGAAGGGGGAACGAGAGTGACTGTTACCGTTCCGGCGGCGTATTGCTTACCACCTGTGCCAGCCATCGCCTGCTTTATTGTTGTATTGTCCTGTATTGCCATTACGCTGTGTCAGGGCTGCCCCGTATGTCTCCGTACGGCGTATGTATGACCCACCGCGTATTGGGCATACCGTATCGGAGTGTTCTAGCCTCGGGAACTGCCTGACAAAGCATGGGCATCACCCATACTAGCGTGTATGTGACTGTAATAATACGTGGCCAGTCTGTTGGGCTATTGGGCTTGGCGTAATATAGTGGAGCACAAACGGCTATTTAAGCCTGCTATTGGCCACAATGCTCTTGTTCTGGATTCGTTTGTTTGCGACACAATACAGGGCAATACATACAATACATATATACTGATGTGCTCAGCCAAGAATTGCATCTTATTACTAATTACGCAGCATCGCGAAGTTTGCCTCCAGCTGCCCCCTTGGCGCAAGGGATTGATGGAACAATGTTTTTCCACCTAAGATCTCTCATTTACGCCTTCTCTCATATACGACTATTTGCCAAATGCATTCCTTGAAGTTGCGAGACTTTTACATATCGCTTCTTGGAGAAAAAATTATTATTATTTTTTTCCTGGATGTCTCCTCGCTCATTTTGATATTTTCCGCCAGCACGCCAGAATTCACCACGATCCAGCGCCGCTCTGTCAAATGGCGAACCTTTCGCAAGATGATCAAACACCATTACGAAATATCCTTTGAACAAGTCTCTAGATCATTTACTGGACTTGCTTCAAGATACCGAGAAGCTCTACACGGCACGCCCAATTGCTTATGATGGTGCCCCCGACGGCCTCGTGGAGGCTTGTCAAAAGCCAGTAACAGGACTTCTCCACGCTTTGCTGGCTACAGAAGCAGCTAATGCCCTTCAGTCACGGATCAGTGGTCGCGACGTAGCATCGGAAATATGGCGTCTATTTCAGCGTGCCCGGAATGGCGACTTCAGCTACACCGACTACCGCCCACTGGTGAAGCTTGTCGTCAAAAAATCACATGACTTTGACATCTGGAACGCTGTCATTGGCCTCATTGCAACTACCTCACAGGCTACTCCTCCACCCCGGTCTATTGCATCCCTTGAACAGACTCCTTGGGTGCGCAACACGAACAGTTTCGCCAACTCATCAGAACACCGAAAACACGTTGTCGCTATATTGAAAGAGGAACTTGGGGACCTCCATGCAGACATCCCTGGTTTTCTTGAAGCCTATTTTTGGGGTGTCTCGGGCCTTGATTCAACCGCACATGCTGTCTTGGATAAGTGCAAGGAGGGAGATCGGCCGCTATACAATGATGAGAAGGGGTGGAGGGACTGGCCAACGCATGCAGTGGAAAAAGAGGTGCTAAAGTGGTTGGCAGATGTTATCAGAGAGCTTGTGCAGTTTGCGCAGGCAGATGACTTGGCTCAGGAAATTAATCGGAGGCCTCTTGCACAGCCCATCCGGCCTCTGGAGGGATCTATTGCACCACGGAAATTGGATATCGGCTTTGTCAATGATCCAAGTGCCACCGAAGATTCCTTATGTCGCTGGTCTCAGATCCTCGTACCCGGGGAACTGAAGAATGACCCCAGATATGACCGCCCCTCAGGAGCGTGGTTTGACCTAGGAAGGTACGCTAGAGAGGTCCTGGCTGCCCAGGATTCACGGAGTTTCGTTCTGGGTTTCACTCTTTGTGGGCCATCCCTCCGCTTGTGGGAATTCGACCGCCTGGGGGGGATAGCATCAGAGAGCTTTGATATCAACACAGATGGTCTCCAATTCATAACCATTATTCTCGGGTTCCACTTGATGAGCCTGGAACAGCTTGGATTCGACCCCACTATCATAACTATTAGCGACAAACGTTACATTGAGATAGAGAAGGATGGCAGAAAGGAACGACTTGTTATCGATAATGTAATTGGGCGATCGCGCTGTATTGCCGGTCGAGCCACAACTTGTTGGAAGGTACATCGCGATGATGATCCACAAACCCCGTTGGTGGTCAAGGACTCATGACAGTATCCAGAGCGTGATGAGGAAGGGGAGCTTTTGCGCCAAGCAACAGAGAGCGGCGTCACCAATGTTGCTAGGTACTACCATCATGAGACCGTCCGCATCAACGGCAAGAGTGATGATATCTTGGGTATTCGAAGAGGTCTAAGCATTCCGACATCCAATTCAGGAAGAGCAGCCTGAAGCCAACCATAAACCGGAGCAGGTCGCGTCAAGGGTCAAACGACGAAGATAGTGCATTTGGGCGGAAAAGGTCTTCCGACCATGTGGACACGCTGCTCCCCCCTCCTCCCAGTAAATGCACCCAGTCAAGTTCTCAAACCAAATCCCCTACAAAAAGCACCCCACTGAATCGAGTGCACCGCCGAGTAACTGTTCAGGACTATGGGAAGCCTATCTACAAGAGTAGCTCGAGGGTTGCCCTGCTTTCTGGTTTTGGAAGGCTGTATTAAAGGGTATGATTCTCTCTATCGAAGCACTGGGATGATTCAATGTGATATCTCCCCTCGGAACTTACTTGTGAATGAAGACGAGGAAAGTCCTTCCTGGCGGGCTTTTTTGATCGACCTTGACCTCGCGATCAGAGTAGAACGGGATGGTTTCTCCGGAGCGCGGGGTAAGACCGGCACTAGGCCATTCATGGCTATTGGTGTGCTCTACGGTGAGAAGCATTCCTTCATGCACGATCTTGAATCATTTTTCTGGGTGCTCTTCTGGATATGCATCCACTATGATGGCCCTGGGAAGGGAAGGGTTGTCGAGCACTTCGAGGAGTGGAACTATGTGAATACAAAGACGCTGGCTGACGAGAAGAAGGGGGTTGTCAGTGATGAAGGGGGCTTTCTCAGAACTGCTGAGGAGAATTTCACCCCGTACTACCAACCCTTGGCCCCCTGGGTTAACCGATTACGCCGGATTGTTTTTCCTGATGGTGGGCGGTGGAAGAAACTGAACCCGCATCTCAGTTCGGAGATGATGGAAGTGCTTCGGCGTGCACAAAGCGATTCGAATGTTATATAAGACGGTTGATCTCAGGCTTGTGCTCAGGGGTGGACTTCGAACTGCAAGATTTACCACCTGCCTCGCTACTTGGCCATGCTTGTTTCCTAGTATGCAGATCGCGCTGGTGGAGACCAACAGCAGCTGTCAATGATGAGGCTGACCTCCAGTATTCCGGCGATGATGAAATAGTGACCGTTCCATAGTGCAGTGAATTCTCGTTGCTTGTCAGTTTTGAACTTCTAGAGATATTCCGCGGTTAGATTGATGAAGTATTGCTAGTTAGATGGCACTTCTTTGGATTCGCCACTACAACACATGTAAAGTCTAAATATGCTAACTCTGTGTGAGCGGCTTTTTGATCATCATGTTATACGGTTGTCTGTGTTTGCATTGAGCGGATATAGAAATATAAAATGCCCTTAAAAACGCTCGCAAGATCTACTGCTGTTCTAGACCATTGTTGAAAGCAATTCTCGCTCGATATAGCAAGACGCCCACTTCTCTTCAAGACCTTTAGTTCTTCCAGTTCTTCCATCAATCAACATGTATCTTCCACCTTTCTTGGCTCTTCTCACGTTCCTCTCCCAGGGTATTGATGCACTGGCACTCCAGAATGGTTCAGTACAAAGGCCTGAAGTTGTAAGAGCTCATCCTCTTCAACGTCCATACGGAACACTCGCAGGCTAATATATTTTGAGTAGTAATGGCAAATGCGATTCAGTAGGCAAAAATGGTCTAATTGCCGCAGAGGTGGATGTCAAGGATGGGTGCCCATACCGACAGCGTTTGGCTGGGTAGGGGCACTGGTAAGGCAAGACGACTGCTTATTCCGAGGTATGATTATCCCCTTTTATCCCTTTGCTTTTTTCCTTTTCTCAGCAAGCCCACTTACCCACGCTTCTTTTGGGTATAGAGCCATGGTCCGAGTATCGACTTCTACGAAGTGATGGCTTACCTGTATAAAAGTCCAGTTGCCCTGATAACAAGATCATCGAATTTATGAACGAAAAGGGCAGCAAATTCCAGAACAAGTATTGCAAAGAGCTTGACACCGGGGGAAACCGCTTTCCAGTAGGCTACCGATACATCGACAGTCGAGGGCTGGATCAGGCGTTGAATGGACGTCTTATGTCGGTCAAATTCGAGTCCTTTTAGAGATTCGGTCTATGCTTGATAATGAGTTTTGGTCAAAGGCGTCTATTCTTAGCAGTGCTGATGATGTTGCTGCTGCTGCTGTTTCTGCTGTTCCTGTTGATGTTTCTTGTATCTGACTGTCGAAGCTTGATTTTTGTATCCGCTGGCTTGATGGTACTTTATCTAGTAGCTAGCAATGTGTGAACTGTAACCACTGCGCCAAAAAGGATCAATCCTTTTTGCGCAGGGCCAGAATCGTGGGTTCATTGTAAGTTGTGGGTCAACTTCTCTGCAACCACAATTGCTTGGCAACCTTAAAAGCTTTTTTTGACGCCGCACGGTCCCCCAAACACGGCCGGAAAATAACCGGCAACTCGTTACCTCACAACCCCCAGTTACCATTAACAAGGTGATGAGCATCGGAACCCAAGAGCCGGAAGGTCCAAATCCACGTCTTATACGCAGCGTATTGGGTCGTCAATCAGTCAATCAGGCTTGATTTCTTTCGAGAAGCCATGGTAAGACATTCCTCCCCAAACGGGCAGAGCGAGAAAGCCGTTTTGATTACCGGGGTTGGGTTGTCATGAGATACAGTGATATATAGTCATAGAAGTTCAAGAATTTTGCGCTAGCTTTTCGTCTTTATTGATTCTGAAGTGGAAATCAACGTTTTAATGCAACTTCGCTACCCGTATCCGTCATTTGGGCTACGTACAAATCCTAACAATAGCACGACCTGCATTCCTATCTGAGAGTGGAATCAATCATTCATTCCATCCAAAAACCGTAGTCATTGAAAGAAAAAGGATGAAAGTTCCTCCTGCGAAACATCCCATCACACATCCACCAAATCCACCTGCACAGCAACCACCCTCCCCTCATTCGTAACAACATACAGCGTCCGCTCATCATCGGCCGTCCGCCCAAAATGTGCCGCAGTGAGCCCATTAAGTTGAAAATCCAGAATAGACGTCATCAACTCGCCAGCAGCACTCACCCTAAATAACGTATTATCGGTATACGTGGTAATATACGCAGTCCCCACAGCATCAATCTCGAAATCATCGCCTCCAATATCACTCGCAATCACCGTTGCGTTGCCGGCCGCAGTGCCATCATCATTCAGTGGGATCGAAAGGAAATTCCTCTGGCCCATGTTGGTGTAATATAGTGTTCCACCCCTTGCAAGGACGCCATTTACGCTAATTGGTATCGCACCTCCTCTAACCTTCATGCTCTCATCATCAATACTCTTCGTCACCGCCCCTGTTGCAATGTCGACTGCCCAGACGCAACCGGCAAACGAATCGGCGACCAGTACTGTAGTCGCAGCTTCTGAAGATGGGATGACTGTTAGGCCATTGAGGAACTCTGCGTCGGGCACCTTGGCGATCTCAGTCGTTGCGCCGTCCGCTGTCATATCGACGCGCCACACTGTGTATTCTCGCTCGGCCTGGAGCGTCAGTTGGTCTATGATCCCTGTGGCGACGGCGAATACATCAGGGGAAATCTCCTGGATGCCGAACACGCTATGGCCGTTGGGAAATGTGTGCGCGATGGAAGGCCTGCCGACATTTGCACTGGGATTGATCTCATATAGCTCGGGAGCTGTGATGTAGGAGATTAGGAGGTTGCCGTTTGGGCGTACCGCGATGTTTTCAAGTTGGTTGGGGAATTGATATATGGTACTGATGGCGCTGGTTTGCCGGCGGGCGGTTGATGCCGCTGAGACATGATAGAGCAGGAGGGAGAAGAAAGAAATTAGAAACAAAGTAAGCTTTGCGGAGCAGATGGGTGTCATGATGTTATTTTGCGCGATTGTGTCAGGGGCTAAGATGTTAATAATGCCTGGAAAATCCACACAAATCTGACCGGGTGTGCAACACCTTTATATAGCCAAACAGATAACAAGACCTCTATATAGTGCGGGACAACGTCACATTCACATAATATATAAGCGAATAGATTTGCTGAATTCCACAAGCCGGCTTCTTCGGATTGCCGTCCCACGTCTGGAACCGTATACTTCATTTGCTACAATAAACCGCAATATACAATTGACGCCTCCTCAGCTGGGGCCGGCCGGGCTCGAGGTCCTGGTTGAATAGAGCCGCCGCCATCTTGAGGGGTAAATTGTGAGCAGGGGATAACCCGGCTTTGCAGCCTCGATAGATTCGCTTCGTTTCGCGGCTAGTAGTACTGCGCTGCCGGATACTTTGATTTTGTCAAATGTCCTAAAGCTGAGATTCATGATCATCTCACAGTTTGCAAGGTTAGCCGGAAGCCCTTGGAAGTGGATTCATACTTAGTATCTTTTCGCATCGATATGAAATAACTCACAGTTCAACTTGTTCTGCCTAGAACATGCTCATAGTTATAGCCTCGCCCGCCAAAAGAGGAGCCAAGGCTTGATCCAAAGTGTACGAGGTAAATTGGCCAAGCCACAGCAAAGCAACACAAGTCTCCTGGCAACTCTACGCAGATGTGTGCCAGACCGGTCGTTGAAACTGGCGAGCCAAATCAGGGCCAAGCAAGCCTTTCTGAATGAGCGCTTCGCAAGTTTCTTTCTCCTTTACAGTGTCGATGGGCAGGTATTCTGTTTCTAATGGCGATGCCAAGGCTTTTGTTTTCCTTTTGAAATCGTACGCTAGTAGAGCCATTGTAGGATTAACATTATACCAACAAGCTGATATAAGCCCATCAAAAATTTCATGTCGACCAAGTTCAAAAAACTCCATTTCCTGAAAACGACGCTCTAGCTCCTCAGGATCTTGATTCTTAAGATCAAGATCATCATACGGTTGGTGGCCATATACCAAATTGTAGAGGAGTGTTCCCACTGCGAATTGCTCAGTCCTAGCACCACAAAGCCCATAACTACCTTTCAGTGGCCCAGCAGGCAGCATTCTAGCCCATGGAGCATAAGAGCTTGTAAGCCACTGTCCAATAGTAGTCGTGTAATCAAAATCGGCTAGTTTCAGATTGAGACTTCTGTCAAGCAGGCAATTCCGCGGATGAACGTTATTGTGAGCAAAACCCATATTCTCAATGTATTCAAGAGCAGAGCTAACTTGCTGTATCCATCGAGCAACAAGAGAAAGATCATCAAACTTAACCACACTGATAACACGTCCGGGTGAGCCGTCAGATAGAGTCTCACAAATTTGGCGTTCATTCAGACGACGACCTAGTTGATTGAATTCGCAGTAAGATAGAAAGATATGGTCTGGTAGCGCAAGGAAGCATTCGATGATATCAGTGCACCGGTCCTGACGCTCATGAAGGGCTTTGATAAATTCAATCTCTCGGAGGAAGGGGTGCTTTTCCTCCATGTTTGACCGTCGAACAGCTTTCACAACGATAGTCGGACTGGCATGATAGACAACGCATGAGCTTCCGGTGCCCACGCAAACATTCTTCTCGAGAGTGTCAGAGAATAAGTGGACCATGGCTAGCGAAATGCGAAACGCGGAGGAGTAGCAAAAGCAAAAGAGGGATATTGTAGAGGTAAAGGCAGAGCCGAGATTGTTCCAGCAGTGGTAATAATAATGAGAAGCTCGACTCGAAGTCTTGAGTTTGGGGCGGGTGTCCCGCACGGACATTGCCGAGAATAGGGGCTTGGCCTGGATGTGCGCTGTAACTCATTCCGTCCTTGAGAAATTGACGACGTGTTCAAGCGCCAACCATAAGACCGTACAAATAATCAAGCCAAATTCACAGGATAGTGTTCGCAGGGGTTTACGAGAAAGACTAAAACCCGATTATGCTCAGATACAGCGTAAGCCGCCCCTGCCATTGCCAGGCTAGGAAAAGCGTTAATCAATGACCTGATATGACATGTTTTCTCTCAATATTGCGTAGCCAGACAGTGAACGGAGAACTTGACGGCTTATTCTCCGCATACAAGTTTAGATTTTATTGGCGCGAGCTTCATTGAAATGCGCAGAAGTGCAACCCCTCCAAGCCGATTGGAACGAATCAAATGCATGCATCACCTTCCCCTCCAAACCTCCATCTCAGTGCCACCATGCCATATCTCTAGTTACTACGCGAAGCCATGAGCTCCAGGCGTGCTCTGGCATGTGGTCAGTTTCAATTTAAAGCTGAAATGGTCTTTAAGAGACACTGACAAGGATACGTGAACTTGGGTGCGAGGGCAGTCGGCTCGCCTTTTCTCTTATCATACATGTACCACTTGCCATTGCTATCCTGCAGCCAATGGCCTCTTGCTTTGCAATCGCCGCAGGACACTCGACTAGTAAGGCTGGCGAAATTAAACGCGATGCCGTTTTCTATCCCGCAGGGTGTGCCAGATTCGTCGCATCCGTCGGCAGGAATCAGTTGTCCAGGCCCATCTGCGACACGGTAGTGGTAGCAGGCACCCCTCTGCTTATCGAAGTGTCTCTTGCACATGCTGGTGGAGCCTCCGTTTTTGTTAGCTTTAAACTGTCATTCTTTTAAGATCGATGAGGGGGAAATATACCTTCAGGTAGAAGTTTGGTGACTTGGTGAATAACAGATTTATGCGAAGGCAGTGACACCCTCTTTATACCTATTGAATGCTAGGTAAGGAAGGCTTGTAGCAACTGTCAGGGATGTATCCTAGGCTTCCCGGCTGCTTTTTCCAGCCCATAGAGGTAGACGAAGGTTTAACGGGGGATTAAAGCGATGTACTGCATGAGCTGGCTCCTATAAAGCACTGCCTTGGGCGCATCGGCATGATAAGCAGGCCGCGATAAAATTGACATAAGCATGAGTACTGGTTATCGTGACCTTCCCAGCCAGTATCCTTTTCCTGATGCAGCAAGTAGAACAAATATACGAGATTACAGGGTTGAGACATCATGGATAGATGTGACACCTCACATACATATACTCCTAGAACTTCCTAGTGCCGCGCAGCAAAAATATACACAGGGCCAGAAAGGGAAACACTTCCATCAGAAGTCGTTCCAGACGAAGATAGTCTCCTGCAGTATCTGTTTAGGCAAAAGCCATTTAGAAAGTAGTAAATATCCAGAGGTATACATGGCGCATTGCTTCGCTTTTATACAATGACACAAAAGAGCAAACCAGAAATAGCAGCATCCAACTCCGAGCATCATCGCAGTAATAGAACATGAGGGGTAAAACAAGCAAAAAAGCAGATACAAAGAACGTTACGAGCCAGCCCATTCTATATATGAGAACGCACTCAAATGCCAACCAATTCGAAAACAGCGAACACATCCCAGAAAATCCCCATGCCTTCCAAACAGGCGCCTCCAACGACAAACCGAAACCTGCACCGACCCACCAGCCGACGAACACAGCCTCATCCCATCCCAATTCTCACCCCCTTTAATTCTTCTTCTTCGATCCCTCCTGAATCCTCAGCACAAAATTTACAATAACAGCGGCCAACATAGCGATAGCCAGAACACTGGGCCCGAACCTATCGTCAAACCCACCCTGCCCCCTCTGCCGAATACTCTTCGCCCGCCAGTGAAACGTTACGAGCGCATATATCATGGCTGCCATGGCGACGAAAGTAAATAGGGCTGCGCTAATCTGGCCGACGCGGTCACCAAAGTTGAGCAGGCCGAGGGCGAGGCCGCCGAGGATGACAGTGAAGTTTAGCCATGAGAGGAATGTGCGCTCATTGGCGAAGAAGACTTTGGGCTCGACGCGGGTTGGGAGGGCGACGCGTTTGCCTTGAGCGTGGGAGAGTTAACGACGCTGTTTGTCGGAAGGAGATGGGGCTGGGAGATGACGTTATCGGTGCGAGATTCAAGTTGGGAGCAACATACCTGGGCCGGATTGAAGGAGGGGTTGACTCGACATGTTACTGTCTCAAATTTGGGTGTAGAGAGAAGATGACTCTTGGTAGGGATTTGCGGAGACTACTGTTTGGGACCGGACGACCTGCTTCGGGAGGAATTGCAGAGAGCGTCCACCGGGGGCTCAAACAGGGAATCCAAGCGGTGTATTGATTGGGCTGGGAAGATAGCGAAGTAGTAGGGAGGATATGCGGATGGTGTAAGCGCAGTAAATGAGTATATATAGGAGGTACGACTATAACGCTGCAGCAAAGATATCTCCCACCACTGCAATGGGACTGAACGATGTCGTCAACAAAGCGGAGCGGAGACAGCAATATGCAACCAGAGCTGCAGCGGAAAGCTCCCCGCCGCATCAATCACGTGGCTGGCCGATCTTTGTGGCTGGGATGTGGCGTTTAGTGAGATCAGTTTGCGCCGGATGGTGTAGTTCTTCGAAACGAGAGAACAGAATGTTTATATTCATAACATACGGAGTCACAATTTATATTTTATCTAACTTATCATAACCGCTCTGATTTACTGGGATCTTTGCTGCGATGGACTTATGTTGACATTCAGTCGCTAAGCGCGGCTCCTCCAGTTCGGGAGCATCAGCCACACGCACGAGCCACACGCGCTAGTTTGAGCCAACCAGCTGCCGAGGCTGAATTAAGCGCATATTGCCCCAATCAGGAAACTCGGTCGCAGGTCCAATGTTTACATGGCTGTCTTCGAAGCTCTGGGGACTATCCAAAGATACAAGCACCCGTTTACGAACCAAAGAACCCGTGTCAAGCCGTCTGCCAAACCGAAATCTTAGTGTCTGATATACTTTATCCAATCTAGCTATTTATCCTATAATCTTGTCCATCATGGGTAGTGAAGCTGCTTCGGGCAACCTCGTACGTCAACTTGTTATCATGGCCATTCCCCTCTCTAATAGCTCAATCGGCAGCTATTCCCACTGTTTAAAACAACGTTACTGACCTGAGTAACTTTGCTCTGTATAGCCCGTCCCAATTGCCGACCTAACCAGAATCACGACAGAGGTACGTGCGCAAATCAAAAACTTCATACCAGCGCGGAGCAAGCAGTGTAACTGACATCATCGTGCTTCACGAGCAGGCATGCGACACGGCCCTAGAGGGCGTCCAGAGCTACGACCATGATAAAGTCGGCCAATGGAGCTCTCAAATAATTGTACGTCTGCCACATATACCCAGTTACCTACTATTCCAATCCGCCCTTCACCCACCTCATCCCCCGACGCGCATAGCAAATGCGCCGCCCTCCCTCCTCAACCCCTCCATCCCAAACACATAAAAGCCCGACCCCAGCCCGTAGCTGTTATTAACCACTAATTATGCTCAACTTCAACCAACAGAACAAAGTCCTCCAATCCCTCATCCAAGCCACGACCCCCGACCAATCCACCACCGCTGCAACTCCTCCCTCCCCACCCTACCGCTTCAACGTAAACTGCACAATCATACAACAGGGCCTGACATCCGCAGAGGAAGGCTCAGAAGCTTCGCCCGAGAAGGCTGGCAAGCGGGGTATGCATTCCGCGTCCGGCGCGTACTGGGATGTTAACCGCGATGGCATGTGGACGTTCAAGTATCCCAGCGGGGGAGAGAAGGGGCTGGATCTGGTATTGAATATTGTCTGGTTCGGGACGAATTGATATGCGTTTTGTGCTATGTGATTTTGTGTTTGATACTTGGGTAATATCTGTCGTCTTATTTGCAGGTTTTGATTTAGGTTAGCAATTGCGATGCTTTTTTAGAATATTTGATGTTGAGCGTAGGTCGTTGACAATTTTCTTCGTTTTTTTTGGATAAGTGGAATGGTGGACGTGTATTGAGGCATGATATTGTGCTCATTCTGTCCATTTGGGAAAGGGTATCCTAATCCCGCAAATGCGAAATAGAGAAAAAGGAGAAATGGAAAAAAAATGGCCTAAATTCAATGCTCAGCACACTCTTACATCAGGTAACTAAATAAGACTATATCCCAACCGAATAACACGCATGAAACTTTCTTCTCTGATCAGCGGCATTATTCATTTCATAAAAATCTTCGTCATGGTATGATGCTGAGAGAAAGTACGCAGGCGAAAAAGATGATGACCCAGCGCCTCGCTAACATATGAAACAACAGATCGCGTCAAAAAAATCAAAAAAAAAAAAAAAAAAAAAAAAAAAAAAAAAAAAAAAAAAAAAAAAAAGAAAGAAAAACAAAACAAATGGGATTCAAAAAAGGAAATTTAGAAAAAAAAAGTGACAATATGCTCAATATGGGGTATTCGTAGGGTATCGATGACAATCACCGTTTGTCTCACAGCACACCAGGAAAGTCTCGACTTATCGAGGCTCAGAATAGTCGTTCAGTGCAACGCAAACTGCACCACGGTGGTGCCCGCTGTATTGTCGAATGATCTGACCTGTAGCCAGCTCCCATAAACGGGCATAGTGATCGCTGGACACGGTGACAAGATACGCAGAGTCTGCAGAAAAGGCGCAATCCCACACCCAGCGTTGATGGTTGGCTAGTGTCGCTTCTAGATATGGGGCGTTAGTGTTCGGATCGATGGGCGCATCGGCTGGGGTGGGGAAGATAGTGGTTGACCCATTGGTGTCTACGAGAGGCTGGTCGGCCTTGGATGAGTCCATGAATATATCTGGAAACGGTTAGTGGTTTTGTCCGGAAGAACGTGAATATGACGGTGAGAGAACTGCAATTAGCTGAAGAAACATACCATCGCGGAATAGACCTTGCTGGCCAGCTACACTATGCGTAGACTGAGGTGCTGCTCCCGCTGAGTTTGGAGGTAATGCTTTCCCATTCATCATCTCGCCCCCGTTTACTTGCTTTGGCTCTATCATATCCCTGGGTGGACCGTAGGCCGGATCGAGGGACCAGACTTTGGCAGTATGATCTGCGGAACAGGTCGCAAGATGCTTGACATCTGGAGAGAGCAGGACTCGGGTTAGGTAGTCCTTGTGCGCTTGGAATGTGATGAACGGAACTATTTTAGTCAAGTCGCGATCCTGGATCATACGCCATAGGTACACATTTCCCTAGCGTTGCATTCTCGTTAAAATCAGAGATATATAATGCAGGAAAGGCGAGAACATACCTTGTTGTTGCCTGCGCATAGCAAAGAACCATCACTTGCAACACTCACGCTTGCCATTGCGACGTCTTCCTCAGGCTGAAGCTGGTGTGTGCATTTACTCTCCCCAAGATCCCACACTCTAACGAACCCGGCGCGATCACACGTTATCAATTCTCCTTGGTTGGGGTGAATAACGACATCGTTGACCGGCGCCTGGTGTACGTAGTTCCGCTGCAAAGTCCCAGAGCGGGTGTCCCATACTTTGACAGTACCGTCCTCTGAACTGGTGACCATCCATTTACCCTCGCAGTGAAAAGCAACACCGGTTACGTTGTTGGTGTGTCCGTCGAAAGTGATTATCGGATTTGGATTGGAGGACTTGATATCGTAGAGCTTTACATTGTCACGCCCCGCCGCGGCAACATATCGTTTATCCGGAGTGATGCATAGACGATTGACTTGGGAGTCTGAGTGCTGAATTGTTCGCGAGCAAATGCCAGAAAGAGCTTCCCAAAACCTAGAACAGCTTTTATTAATTTCTGCGCGCGAGGTAATCGGTCAAGAAAAGGTCGATATCATACCGGATCGTATGGTCGTACCCAGCTAAAGTTCTTAGATTAGCACTGGAAACGAAAGCATTATTAGAGGAGTGGCTCACCAGTACAGAGAATGACGCTCATATTGGTATAGCAACAGATGCTTATATCGCTAAAGGGGATAACTATATGGGTATATGGAAATAGGCGGCCAACAAAACAATCTCCTGGGTCAAGGTATGTATTGTATGGATGAGGGTTTGGATGCGCTGGGAGTTCAACGCAGCCGCGCCCGCGCTTAACTTGCACGTGATGTCGCTGATGCAACTCCAGGCACCCAACGCGCCTTTCCCAAAACGGCTAGGCACACATTTGCCGCATTGAAAAATAAGGGCCGCAGCCACAACTTCACCCGTCTTTTGTCTTCAACAACTTCAGAGTGTCAGGTTCATGATTCAAGAACTCTGCTACACAATAAGATATAGGCTGTCCACTGTACTGTTCTGTTTGCAGTGTAGATGGCCCTCATTGTCTCTGAAATAGAGATGTCGTGACTTGTCCAGCTTCGTGGGTAGTTCAGGACGTCATTGAAATCTCCATTCTCTGGTGGCTACTGCCGACTTGCTGTCAAAGCTAAGTAGAGGCATACGCCAGCTTCGGTATCTGTCAGGAGGCTTTAGATGGTTTGAATCCGTCAAGCTAGCTCTGGTTGTTGAGCTCTGACTTTCCATCCATCATGGCGATGGAGAGTCCGAATCGGGCCTTAGAAGGTATTTATGCTTCTTTTCAAAGCTCATCTCATTCTGCTCCGCAAAGGAGTCAAGATCCTCTTTCTTGCCAGCCTGTTATGAATCAAGCTCTGGGGCTTACACATCTCCCCGGATCACAGCTACAGCAAACCCATCCGGTTTGTTCTGAGAAGACGTCGGTTTCTCAGGTAGAGGACCGGCCTTCAGTCTCCCCATCGGCCACTTCAGAGACCCGGTCTCGAGAGCAAACCCCGGATAACCTTTTTTCTGGCGAAGGGACGCCGTTCGACCTACAATGGGCAAATCACTTTATGGAGAGCCCGTATCCAGAGGACGCTCTTGCCTCCTATATCGAAGAACAGAACAGGTCGCAATCGACGAATAATCCACCGGAAACTGAGCCATTTCAGGAAGAAAAACTCGGCTCTTCAATTGCTACAAGTGCAGAGAGTCACGCGATCATGTCGCCGGTGACCGGGGATCAAGGTGATTCAAGTCCCCGCAAGCGGCCCCTCGATGGGGTTGAGTCGGCCCGTTCAGACATCGGAAACCTTGCACATCCTGCGAAGAGGCGTCAAACTACACCAAGTTTATCAAAGATTACGTCGGATCATCATGAGTATCAGCATGGTGCATCTGCCAATCTTCCCGATTTCCCACCCGAGTTTCAATTGCCAGATTTTTCTGACATCCCCGACTTCCCTTCGTCTTTTCAACTCCCCGATGGATTCGATTATAATACCTTGGATATAGCGCAACGAGCCGACAACGGTAGCGTTCCTGATTCTCCCAGTTGTTTGTCTTCTTTTCTGGGCTCCTCGACCAAAACGCCGAACTATGAGAATACCGGGCTTAACGAAGGCCATAGCATTGCTGAATCGGCCTATCACTCCGAAAATACACCAGTCGACAATACGGATTCAGAAACCACTACTACTACGACTCGCCCGTCGCATCACTCTTCCTTAACATCTTCATCGTCAAACGATGACGACGCCAACGATAATGATAAAACCGATAGTACTTCGAATACTTTAGACGTTTCGCACTTTGAAAGAGAGTCCTCGGTCGACTCTTTGTTTGGCGATGTAGCTTCTCCACTTGCGGCACCGCAAGTCACGGTTAACCATGAAACAAGCTGGGCGTACCCACGACACGAGAAGACTCCAACGGAAAACGAGACTGCTCCTGTTGAGTTTGTTGAAAATGATATAACCAAGAACTTTCATTTGAAGAGGGACGATATACTTGCTTCCCAGTATCGGGAAATCTTTAGTTACATTCCAAAGCCTTCGCGCTATGTTTCTCCTTATCCAAAACGCTCTGGACCATTAGGGTACTTCCCTTCTGCTCCGGCGGCACACCCTAGGTATATTGAAGTTGCACCAGAGGATATGGCGCAGCGGCTTGAAGAATGCCGACAAAAGCTCCTACAAGTTAGCTCTGAACGAAGCAAGTACAAAGCGGTGTGGAGCGAATGGAAAGAGGCGGACCCTGTTTCCGGCAAAAACAAGGAACAAAAGCTAAAAGAGGAGCCGTTCCGTCTGAAGCGTGCCTTGCTGGCACAAGAGAAGAAGACCGAAGATTGTAGAAAAGAAGCTGAGCACTGGCAAAGTCAGTTTCGCAATCTGGCAATGTCATATAACGGACTTGTCCAGCACCTAAATACGCTCCAATCTGCCCACTTTTCCCAACATTCAACGCCCGTTCCGCCCGGGAATCCGACACCGGTACCGTCACCTCAGCCGGCACCCGTCACTATTGATTTGACCGACGACGGATCCGCGAATCGCACTGCCGACAATCAGGCTTCCGCTCCACCCAATCCAGAGGAAACTTCGATGAGTCAAGAGGCAGAACAACTCCGAAACGCCATGCGACGCAAAGAATACCACTGGCTACATAAAAGTCAAAAAGCACCTCGTTTGTTACCGATGACCGCAATCCCGAATCTAGGGCAAGGGAGACGAGCTTTGGCAAACCCGTTGAGCACAGGCTCCTTAAATTCGACGTCTAGAGGAACAGGGAGCCCCTCTACCGTGTCTTCCGTCTCGAGTACCATGTCCCGTCATCCATCACAAGCACAGGACTAACGATAACGGCGACGAATTGGCACGGATGCTAGAAGCAGAACTTGAAGGCGGTGTATCTATGCAAGGCCGCTAAATTCTTATGCCTTCCCTAACCGCCCTACTTCTTTCGTTTTTTCGTTTTTGTTCAATATTGCATTGTATTGGCGTTTACTGTGCTTGTACTTTTACTTTTTCCTACTATTGTGCATAAGATACCCATATGTTTTGCAGTTCTTCCTATCATAGGAATACTCATGTATTGTTACGTCCCAACTATCTATACTCTTTCCTCTCGTTAAGAGAGAAGATTTACTCTACATATAAATGTATCACCATCAAAAGAGATTATTTTGACATGTTCTGGTATCGTTCTCCCTCTGTCTTACTTCGATTCCTCCGTCTTTCTAGATCAATTCTTCCTTTTCCCCACCTGCTTCTTAGTAAGCGAGCAAGGTCCATCTCGCATCCCGAGGTCATGAAATCATGGGCCCGCATTCCCCAGGTCTTTGATAACGGACTATCAGGCCATCAAGATTGTCCAGCATTAACCCCGGGGAGCACGTTCGGACACTATTCTAACATACAATTACCTTTTGGGATCACATACAGGCGACCGAGAAATATAATCAAGGAACATAATGCCATCAATAGCAGTCATAACCGGCGGAGCCGGTGACATCGGCCGGGCCATTGCCGTTCGGCTCGCCGAATCCCACGACCGTGTAGTCCTGGTAGACATCAACGAAGCAAAAGCTAACGAAGTCGCTGCGGCATTAAACAGCAAAAGCGACAAAACCCACCAAAAGGAGTCAAACGATTCGGACAAATTCATTCCCCTACTCTGCGACATCACAGACCCAACCCAAGTAACCAAACTACCCCGCAAAGTCCTTTCCCCGGACGAGGATAGCGGCAGTGATCCCGCCACCGTGCACACCCTAATCAACAACGCCGGCGCCACCTGGTCCGACTCCCTCCACCAAATGACCCCGAACACCTGGAAGCGCGAAACAGCCCTAAACCTCGACGCGTCCTACCTCCTCTTCCACGCCTTCGCCGACAGCCTAAAACGCACCCGCGGCTCTGTCATCAACATCGCCTCCGTCAACGGGCTCGCCGTCTTTGGGAACCCAGCCTACAGCGCCGCGAAGGCCGGGCTGATTCACCTGACCCGCTCGATTGCCGTCGAGTATGGCAAGTACGGGATCCGCGCGAATGCAGTTGCGCCGGGGACGGTGAGGACGGCGGTGTGGGAGGAGCGGATGCGGGCTAACCCAAAGGTGTTTGAGGAGGTTACGCAGTGGTATCCGTTGAAGAGGGTGGTTGAACCGGCGGATGTGGCTAATGCGGTTGCATTTTTGGCGAGCAGGGAGCTGGCGGGGGCGGTGTCCGGGGTGTGTCTTCCTGTTGATTGTGGGTTAATGGCGGGGCAGGGGGTGGTTGCTGGGTCGTTTTCACAGTGTGGTGATTATTAGCTATATTTATTATCATATTGGGTATTTGCTCTTGTTCTTTTTTGTTATGTGGCACGACGTGATGATTCCAATGTTCTGATTTAGGATGTCTTGTTTGTAGTTAGGGGGATATCATTCCCGTATAGATCAAGCTTCTCTTTAGCTACTTATATTATTTCTACTTTTTTGACTTCATTGTAGCCTTACTAATAATAGTGGCTGCTTCGAAAGATAACTGAGAAGCCCTTCCTTAAACGCTCCAAACACCGCTAAAACGACATTTTCGTCTATCAAATCATAAAGAGCTGCAAAAAGAGACCGCCGAAAAACCACAAGTGAAATAAAGTGATAATGGTTTATCACTCATCCGCTTTACGCATTCCCTCGCATACGCCTCCATCTAGACATCTTCTCCTTCTCTCCTCCTCCGCTCCCCTCCTGCCCGTTACCATCAGCGCCATTCCCCACATTCTTCTCACCAGGAGAAGGATCACGAGAACGCCTGCGACAGCAGCAGCAACAGCACCACCACAAGATGCTGCGAACATGCAAGAAGAGCCCAAACAGCACAAACCCAACCGCAATCCACATGAACGCCAGCATACGTGTGCCCAACTCCGCATCAATATTGAATTCGACCGCGTTGCTCGAGAAGACGATTTTGAAGACAGTAAACATAGCGGTGGCGAGGACAGAGGCGGCTATTGTTACAAAGAATGTGAGGAATGCGAAAAGCGTGAGCGGTATGAAGAGCCTTTTGGAGACGGCTCGATGTTTGGAGGTGTACGGCGTGAGAGATGAGGGGACGGATAGCGGAGTGAGGAAGATGCAGAGGAAGATGAGGACGGCGGAAACGATAAAGAGACTGAACATCCATGCTGAGACTGTGCGGATGATGTTGAGGATTTTGTCGATGTCACTGGGAAGGGCGACTTTTTTTTTTTTTTCCCAGTTAGATTTTTGGATGTTTTGATATGGAAAAGGGGGCCCGGGGGTTACGTACTTGTTGCGCCAGAAAGTAATTCACTCATTAGAATATCCACGGGATTGAAATAATAGAGCTTCTTCGGCTCCGAACAATGTGTAATCCCGGTCCCATCTGCATATCCCTCGCAGAAATTCCACAATCCAACTTGGTAAAAGTCATGTAGCCCGATTGTTCGGGCGATACTGTTGATGAGAACGGCATCGGGTACTGAGCGGGGGATAACATTCGACAGGTCGATTTTGATAAAGTAGGTCTGTCCGATGACTGCTCTATCACTTGTGCTTCCGATAATGACGAGTATGATGAAAATGAGCGCGATGAGATATATTATCGAATAAAAGATGCGATGTCGAATTACGGCGGCACGTCCTCGCCTATCCCCGGTATGCGTTGTGTTGTCAGCGCCAGCCCTATTCTCGGCGTCCGCTCTGCTTTGGTCTGACGAGAGATCCTGGGATTCAGGAGATGTCTGTTCGCCCTTCCTTCGACGGAAGGAATCTAATATGATCATACTGGAAATTGACGGTGGTTTGGGTGGTCAATTAATATCAAAATCAGCTGGCGACCGAGTGATAGTGATATGACGCCAGATAGTACAGTAGCAGAGAGCTAGGAAAGATAACGATTAAGAGGTAAGTAGAAAAGAAAAGAAAAGTATTTACAAGTTGGGATACTGTAGTAGTATGCACCGGAGTACATACTTCAACCACCGGAGGAGAGAAAGATGTTTAGGAACATCAGCCCTCTGGCATGAGTAAAGCTGAGCTAAAGGAATGTGCTTTTTTTTTTGTCTGTCATGAAGCTCCGATAAACTTGGAAATGCAGAGTTCAACCGCCTCCCCGTGCAGTGGAGCCTTCTTGAGACGGTCTGCAGTATGAAGACATCATTTGGCCACGCAGCAGAGCGTGTGGAGAGATCAACCAAGCTATGTATCGGATCTGACTGTGAAGGGGGGGGCAACCAAGGCTTGGGAGAGCTGCCAGCCACACAAGGGGAATCAGGGATCAACCCGGGTGGAGAAGCAGTTGCGATGGTCGAAGATCATGTTGTAGACAAATGCGTGGCGCTGCTGGCCCTACGATAGCAATCGGCAGTGCTATTGAAGTTGCCAGCGGAGTAAAAGCTGAAAATAATCCGATATGAGGACCCGGGAGCATAGGACGATGGTTGCAATTAGGGCTGGATTGCCTAATCGGGCAATGATGAGGGCCCGAATCCCGAAAACTCGACGTCAGACTGTCCACTTTTATTCCTTTGCCCAGCCAACATACGCAGCCCAGCGCGCGAAAAGTTACGCAACCGTCGCAGGCTCAGAGTAGTCACAGGCTACAGCTTAAACGGTTGGTCTCCATATGGCCGAGTTGGCTCGGACCAGCAAATGGCAGTCCATGCCGGTCCACCGTGGTTGTGTCAAGATCTGGAACACCCTCGAGCCACTGCTGGCCCAAATGCTGGGTGAACTCGGAGAGAAAATAATAATGTTGCTATAACGACCAACTCCAGTATCATCCTCCAAACAGCCCTCAGGACGAAAATAAAAACTACAGGCATGACGAAGTGATCGCTGGGATGTCGTAGTACGCAGTAGTGGAGTTTCAGCCCTGCCTCTTTTGATGTGATTCCCACAGCGATGCTGCAGCTATTTGCTGGTGGATCTACAGAGCATCTGCGACTCTCCATATTTCTTTTGCCACTAAAAGAAAACTGGAATTGTCGGTAACTGCCAGTCTGTCGGTGCCAGCCAACGTTTGGAGTGGATGAAAACATCATTTGCTTCCGGCTTCCCCAGAGGCTGACATCTCTCTCAAATATCCCCCTCGATATCTGTCAAGCTTGGGATTGAGAAGCCCTTCTATCCGTGTCGAATAACATCTCAAGAGCTTCGAAATGGAAGTCAAAATACGGCTTGCTTCTCTTCTGCCTTTGTTAGGCTGCTTCGCTGGAATTACGCGAGCACAGGAAGCTCTTACGCCTACAGAGCCCGTCAATTTGGCCTCAATAACTCTTAATGATGGCATCCCGACCGAAACCTCAGGGCTCTACACAAGTTACTCATCGACGATGACATTAACAGGATCAGGGGCAGTCGTGACTCCTGCAGGCAACGGAACGGGCAACGGCACAGCACCCTATACGACTACATCGGATTCCGTTACTCTTCTTGTTGGGAGCCAAGGGGTTATCAAGACCATGAGCGCGAACGAAACGTCTCTTTCTGGCAATGGCACGAGGACTTCGTCTTCGGGCATGGTTCAGCCAACAAATACTCGTCCATGCAATGGTTATCCAGAGTTCTGCGCGCGGAAATATAGCAATATCACAAACGTTGCAGCGCACAACAGCCCTTTTGTGCGCCAAGGGAACATTGCTAGCAATCAAAACATGCCAGTAACCATCCAATTGAACGACGGTGTTCGGGCGCGTAAGTTGGCGCCTTTGTCAGAGAAGGTTGAGCTGCTTGTTGCTAACGACTTCTGTTCCTATAGTACAATTCCAGACGCACCTGATAAACGGCACTTTCAATCTATGCCACTCATCCTGCGATATTCTCAACGTCGGCACACTAGACGACTATTTCATAGATGTTGTTGAATGGCTCAAAAAGAACCCGTATGACGTTGTCACCATCCTGCTAGGGAATGGTAATTTCGTACCTCCAACCGAGTTTATCGCCCCGTTTAAAAAGTCTGGTCTGCTCGACTATGTGTATACTCCTCCAGAAGTACCTATGGGCTTGGATGACTGGCCTAACCTTTCTCACTTCATCCTCACTGGAAAGCGGGTTGTCGTATTCCTCAACTACAAAGCCAACCAAGCGGAGGTGCCGTGGCTCCTAGACCAATTCACCCAAATGTGGGAGACGCCGTTTTCCCCCGTCGACAGGTCGTTCCCTTGCGTCGTTCAAAGACCCCCGGGCCTGGGTGATGCGGATGCGAAGAATACAATGTACCTAGCGAGCCATAACCTGAATACAGAGATCAACTTCGCAGGAGCGTCTCTATTGGTTCCCAATACCGTCCTCCTAAACGAGACGAATGCTGTGGAGGGATACGGAAGTGTCGGGAAAGATGGTGTCGACTGTGCGAGTAAGTATATCCGCTACAAAGCAGTACAAACAAAAAAAGCAATAGCTGACTTGAGACCAGATAAATGGGGCCGTCCGCCAAACTTTCTCCTTGTGGATTATTATAACATGGGTCCATTCAATGGCTCTGTGTTCGCGGCTGCTGCAATGCTCAATAATGTTACTTACAACGGGAAATGCTGTGGCCGATTGACGTCCGCATCGCCTAGCAAGCTAATCTCGCAGCTTTCAAGCAACATGTGGCCAGTATACATGATAGCGATGATGGCGCTGATGGTTGTACTATGATACCAGTGTTTGCGCTTCTTTTTTACTCCCCGTTATAGCGAGCTTTTCAACGAGGTTCAAGGATACCACTTCTCTTTACAATGGTTTTGTTTTCGTTTTACGTGTCCGTATCTAGGCGATGGAGTTAACGGGGTCACTTTTACGCTTCATCAATCCAGAGTCACTTTACATGTTTAAAAAGATTGACGCACCTAAAAATATTATAGGCAGCGAAATAAGATTGCACGACAAAAGCACTCACAGAACACAATAGGGTAAAAATAAACCGTAGATATTCATGACTAATTAATATGCAAAGAATCGCTTCAGTTTGTCACCAAATCGTATATATCCAGGGGTTCGATGTTGTCCGTAAAAGGCAATCCGGGGCACGAAACCCAACGTCGATTTTTCACGTGGTTTGCAGCTTCAACTTCAACTTCAAACCTCCAACAATTCTGAAGAACAACCGCCATCACCACTTTTACACAGCGCCAATTGGACCAAACCACCTACAACACCGGATACCAGCCATTTACACCAACCCCAGAGCACAGTCAGCCCAACCAAAAGACCTCACAATGGTCGACATCGTCCCCCTCTCCTCGTACCCCTCCTACATCTCCCTCCTCCCCTCTGTCCAGACCTGCAACATCACAAACCTCCCCGAAAACTACTTCCTCAAATACTACCTATACCACGCCCTCTCATGGCCCCAGCTCAGCTTCGTCGCCGTCGTGCGACCCAAACACAACGGTCTAAAAAATGACTACCCCAAGGTCGTCGGATATGTGCTGGCGAAAATGGAAGAGGAGCCGACGGACGGCGTTGCCCACGGCCACATTACCAGTATAAGTGTTATGAGGACGCATAGACGGTTAGGGATTGCGGAGCGATTGATGAGGATGAGCCGTATGTGTCGAATTTTTTATTTTTTTTTGGATGCAATATTGCTTCGTCCATCAATCACATTTTTACTAATTTCCAAATGATATACAGAACGCGCAATGGCCGAATCGCACCGCGCTGAATACGTCTCTCTACATGTGCGTGTCTCCAACAACGCCGCCCTCCGCCTCTACCGCGACACCCTCGGCTTCGAGGTTGAGAAGATCGAGTCCAAATACTACGCTGACGGCGAAGATGCCTATGCCATGAAGATGGATCTGCGGCCACTATGGATCAAGGATGAGGATGATGACGAAGACGATAAGGGTGGAAAGAAGACTGGCAAGGCTAAGAAGCAGGCTGGTGGAGAGGGTGATGATGCGCATCCTGATGAGGGAGATGAGGCGGGCGATCTGGGGAAGAAGGAAGGAGAGAAGGAGGAGAAGGAGAAGGAGAAGATGTTTAAAGTTAAGGTTGGGAGAGGGCTGGGAGTCGGGGATCTCGTCGAGAGGAATGAGAGCGTGCGGTGATTTGTGGATGGGGTTGAAGTATAGGAGGGGGTTAATGCTTTTTTTGGTGAGGTATGTCTGTCTGGGTGTCATGTTTCTCTGATTGAGATAGACGGGGGAAAATGGCACTGACGATGCATGGCCAGACGTCAAGACACAGGACTTTTACAAAGCCAAAGTCCTAAGTCTCCAGAAGCAGCATACGAATAATATAACTCTGCCGAAAATCTAACACATCGTTTCTTTTCCAATAGATTTCTTCTAAGGTATACACCTATACATTACGTCGGCAGACGCTCTCTTCATCTCAACAATTCCAAGAGCTGTGAAAGAGAATAGTTTGCTAACAGCTGACCGAAATGTCATATGCGATTTTGACAAAAAGAGTTGGCAGAACGGGGCGTATGACTGAGCACAAGAAGCCGAGACTAACATTTCCTGCCTCCGTCGGCCTTCATTGATGGCAGGATATTCATTCCTCAGTCCAGATCAAGACTTGATATAACTCCCGTTGTAAGCTATATGAATGACAGGAGTAAACGCGACCGAAAACAAGAAAGTTTTTTAAAGGGAAATCGGAACATCATTACTTTCAAAGAGGGGAGAGATTTGATAGCAGGTTGGTACAGTACTAAATAGAAACAAGGGGGGTATATGCATAGCCGTAAAAAAGACCCGGAAAGGAGAGCGGGGAAAGGGGCGCGCTTAAAGGACGCCGTGATCATCCAGGAAAACAAATAGAAATATTTCACCATTTAATCATTCATGCATCAGTCATCATTCCCAACCTTCCCCTTATTCCTCCTCTCCCTCCTCTCCCTCCTCTCCTCCATCCTCAGCCTCCGCCCTTCCCTCCTCCTCTGCCGTCTACTGCGCCGCAACTCCTTCTTCTCCTCCCTGATCTTCCCAACCAATGCGCGGAATTCTTTCTTGGTACTTTGTATCTCCTCCTTCAATGCTCTCTGTGCATCCTCAGACTTAATATCACTGAAATTCTGATTACTGCTACTAGCAATGGCGGCGTTGCTTGAGCGACGCGCAGCAGCCCATGGAGGAAACCGGTGCACGCCATCCTCGCGTCTCCCCCGCTTAGAGGCACGGAACTGCTTATGTGCCGTTCTCAGCAAGCGGAGTTCTCTGCGGAGGTGCGCGGCATCTGAACGGTGCACAGAAATGCGCCTGCGCGTTTGGCTCTGCTCGTGTTCAGACTGGATGTCCCGGATTCTCTCCTTGAATTCTATGAGGCCTGCGGCGTGTCGTTGGGAGTAGGTGGAGAGTGAGGAGAGGAAGGACGCGTCTGACTCCGACGACGATGATGATGAGGAAGATGAAGATGAAGTGGACGAAACAGATGCGCTTCGTTGACGCCGTCCGCCGTAGCTGAATCTTCCATGGCCCTCCCACCCGCTGGCATTATCAGCCAAAGCAGCTTTGCCATCTTGTCCCCATGGGCCACCGCGCCCAAAGCTATGATGATGATGCATATGCGCAAAGGCGTCCCAGTGATGTGCTCTGTGGGATCTGGGGTCTCCCCACCCCCTTCCTCTTCCCGCTCCCCTTCCTGCTTTTATGCTCTGGAGATACTTTGCTCGTTGCTCAATGAACTCGCCTTTTGCCCTGGCATGCTCCTCAATCATTCGACCATACTGCTGGCCACATTCCTCGACCCGTTTTCCATGTGCAGCAGCCTGTTCGCTGATCCATTGGCCGTACTGCTCGGCACGCTCGCCAATCTGCGCAGCCCAGTTTACAATGGTATTGGTGGCGCCCGTTATGGCGAATGGCGGCGCGAATTTGTAACCATAGGCACTTCTGTCTGCAAGGGTGGCATTGAGATTGTCAGTGGTGAATGGGATCGAGGTCGATCCCTGTGCCGTCACCGTGCTGACTTCCGGTGCAAGTGCTGTATTACTTCTCGAATGGGCCCCAACAGGCTTGCGGGGGGTCGACTGCTGTGATGAAAACGTGGGGGTCGTTTGGGAACGGCTAATACCAGATCTACTCGAGGAAGATCCGCCTCGCATAGGTAGTGATCGCACAGCTGAGGGATAGCATCTTGGACAAAGATGGGTTGAAGGCGGCGAATCCGAGGATGAAACATAGGTAAACAGAATCTCGGTTGATCTTGGTAGGAAGAAGTCCTTGTTCCATTCAGCAATGACAGCACTTATCCTAGCCCTGCGCTCGTCCCCTTCCTGCGCGCGGTCTTTGCGGTCACGCTCAATCTCAGCACGCAGTTTACGGGGTAGATGGGCCTGGCTGGCTGCTGGGGCCAGGTGCGGAGGGAACAGGTAGTTTAGAAATGTGTCCCAGTCATGCTGGGTGATTTCGGTAGCATGGCCGCGCCGCAGACACTTTGGAAAGCGCGAGAAGTCTTTCGCCTGGCTCCGGGAATAGATTGTTATTGTATGTTTGAAGGATGGTTCCTCCTGTTGTTGCGCTTGGTGGAGGACGGGTGGGGGCCGCTCCCTGAAGTACGGGGCGGCGGAGATAAAGTTCGGGGCAGTAACTAGACTGCTGTATGACGGAATTTCAGTATCGTCATTATTGTTGTCGTTGTCAACATGAGCTTGCTCTGCTTCTTCTACGGCAGCGGCGGAGTCGTTGCTGGAAGACGGGGTGAGCGGGTCAATTGGGGTATATGGGGGAGGGGCATCGTCGGGGATACTGCTGGTTGTACTCATGCTGGGCTCGTTAGGGATTCATGAGCTGGCTTCGTCCAAGCTCAGGCGGCAGATATAAATGGTTTGCAAAGACGATTGGTGTTGTGGGAATCAAACACTTTTGATGCAAGCTATTGTATGATTATAAAAGGGTAGTAGACTGGGATGACATGAAAGACAGGACAACAAACAGCTGCCAGCCCCGACTATATAACTACTCGGACAGCCCGCTAACTCCGGCCGCTCGGCGCTGTTGTGGTGCATTAGCTTTGCAGCCCTCGTCATCCCAGCCCTGCGGCCCAAACTAGGCAGCGACTTTAAATCGCAGACTTCAACGCTACGGCCGAACAAACTGGCCAGACTATGCTCGTTCTAGCCAGTTGCTCGTGTCCTATACACTCGGAGTCACGGCAAGAAGCTAGGCGTTTCTAACGTCTCCTCAAAAGGTTTGGTTCACGATATGCGAATACCAGAGCACTTCACAGAGATCTCCAGCCTCCAAATGTTCACACCGCTGAATACTGCGATGCCTACGCACTCGGCCAGGCCTGACTGTCTCTTGTCTCGAAACGAAATGCCAAACACCATGCTAATGTTTCCACCGCGAGCTCGAGCTGCTGTGACGTCATCCGAATGGCTTTCAACCCCTTTTGAACTTCCTACACGAGATCACTACTCTTCATGATTTCTACCTGCAAAAAAAGCCCTAAGCAAAGCCATGAATTCTGGAGGACTGTATACTATGAGTGTATATCTGAGCCCATGTTTTAAAGTTAACAAATGGTGCACCAGAAAAACTATGGCTTCCCCTTCATGTACGCCGCTTAAGCGTAACATACCCTCTCCTGAAGCGCTACTGGGGAGATGGGGAAAAGGCTCTACGAGAGGATGTTGGGGTTGGACTTTGAATTGTAATAGCCTCCTCGTAAGGGAATAGTGCACTGAATGGAAAACAAGTGTAGCGACAAAAAAGTAAGCTAGAATGAGTCTCATTGTTTTCGCTTAGTTTCTTCAATTTGCTAAATAGTTGTTGACCTTTCTCTGGGAGTAACTTTGCCTTTACAGCACGACACTATGACCGAGTTGGGCAGAGCTGGGCCCACAAAGGTTTACAAAAGTCATGATTTACCCGTTCTTTTCTGTCTTGAGGGAGAACAATTAACTCAAGCAGTATTCTTGATTAGCTGACTGGCTATTAGGCGTTACCTAGAAATATCGATTCTCCTCGAATTGGAATGAAGGAAATGCGACACAACTCAAGTCTCCTGTCTATTATAGTCGGGGGTAGTAAACTCCCGACTCCTTCACGTCAACAGGCCTTGCCAAACCTCTACCCCCAAAGGCTTCAATTCCAAGCTCGACGTAATGGGCTTTAACCTTCGTTAGGTGCTTTCCACCTTCCAAGTTCATATTTTGACGCGCTTCCTATCCCCGTCTTCTCTCAATTGCGGTCCTGCTTTCGCACATAGACGCTGGTGGTTTTCTGACTCATATACTTAGGAATTCCGATATCATGTCTGATATAGTCCTTTTCCAAGACTTCTAAAATTTCGGGAGTCTCTAAATTCTCACTGGGGTCTGTCAGAATATTGAGCTTCCACGTGAGGTGGGGGGTTGATACAAGGCAGGGTGATTTTACTCACGTCAAAGATATTCATCATCATAGGGGCCATCCCAAATGATCATTGGCGGTCGGGCAAAGGCTAGAACTATTTCCCTTAAGGGAAAAGGGGGCGACATCCCAATCACTACCGTTGAATTATCAAGCTTCAAGATGCCCTCTTCTTCCTCTGCAACGGCATTTTCATCTTTTTCAGAAACTCTCTTTCCCTTTTGCTGAAAACTGGGTCTTGGGAGAATAGTTCAACTTCCTTAGAAGCTGTATCACCCTCACCTTCCCCCTTTAAGATATCTCGCAACAAAGTCATCAGCACATGCTGGTATGCTGATGTGTTGGGCGACTCGGGCTTATCAAACTGATATTATGACCCGCAAGCAAATGCTATAATCCTATTGACTTCCTTAGCGATGCCTCTTGACTCCACCACACTCTTGAGTTTGTCATAAGACAGCTCTTTTTCCCATCGGCTTCTGCATGCGTTGAATACCTCCGTAACTTCGTCATCCGAACTAGGATGTCTACCCTCTTCCCCTTGAAAATGAACTTCCAGATCAGGAGGAAGACTCCCCTGTTCCTTAAGTCTTAGAAGTTCTTGGACTCGTTCTCTCATCTTACCAAGCATCCCTATTGTTTGCGCATATAGCGAATGTTGGACCCGAATATTAAAAGGCGACGATAGCGAAACCATTTCGTCAAAGGATAGGACTCTAATCACGTATCCGGGCTTATAATCGAATTTGCACGTTTTCCCATTGATTCCTTCTGCATAGATTTTAGTTGAGTAAGAGTCGCCAAAGGCCTCGGGGTCGACGTTGCAGCCGTCAAATTGTTCAAATAATTCGGGGTAATTTGCTTTGTGGGCCTTGATTTGGTCCGCAACATCTTGTATTCTTTCTTTGGTCAAGAGTGGCTTTTCACTATCGCGTATTTGCTCAATTTCAATTCTCATTCGTTGTTTGCTACTCCCCTTTATAATACCGTACCTACCACCCCGTTCCACATGGTCGGGTAATGGAGGTAATGACGGAAACTAGCCTACATGTACTCTAGGTCTAGAATATCGATACACACGGAAACACTGTGGGTTGGAGGAAGGCCAGGGGATACGCCAAATGGCTAAAGGTTCCAAAAATCCAGAATTGATGTTTTGGCTATGGTTATTTTACCCGCGGGTAATGTAGATGGCTTGATACCCCTGGTGACCCCAATAGTCGCAGAATCCTATCTGCAAAACAAACCTTTTCAGCGGATGGCGACAACTTCGTGTGAATAGGGCGTGATTAATACTCACATGTAACACCGACACCAACGAGAGACCTATCAAGTCTTCTGAAAAACCACATATTCAAAGGCTTAAACTGTAATTGTTTTGAATAATAATAACTTGAGATGCATTCTGCACTAACCCTTAGAAATTCTCTCATGTAATGAGCTGTTCTATTGCAAAGTAAGGGCGGTGCAAATGTTGACAGACCTGGGTGTCTTCGATCCTATAGACACCAAAACATGGTACGTTGCGTATACTGGCGTCTCTAGCTTTCAAATTCCCATCCTTAGTCCTCCATTCGCACACACCACGCTCCCAGTACACCACTGTCCATCCTTCGTACACAGCATACCCACCACACCAGCAATCTCGTCCGTAAAAGCGGGCCTTCTCCCACCCATCTTCTCCCTCACAAGCTTCAGATTCTCCTCTGTTAACCTCTCCGCACCCGTCCCCGAAAATCCTTCATCCACGTCAATCTTGCTACCAGGTGCATTGTCAACCCATCCCTGCATGGTTTTCCAAAACCCCTCTCCAGCTTGCCAATACATATCCCCAACAACGGGGCCCGGGTTAATCGCATTGACGGTAGCGCGGTCACCAAGCTCACGCGCCCACGTCCGCGTCATGGCTTCAAGAGCTGCCTTGGTGCCTCCATACATACTCTGGCCCTCGAATCCCAAGCTCGCACTGACGCTGGAGAGGTTGACAATGCGTCCTGAACGGTCCCGCGGCAGATAAGGAGCCACGGCCTGCGTGAGGAGCAATGGAGCCAGGACGTTGACGGTGTACATGCAATGGAAAGCTTCTGGCTTTATAGGCCCGCGGTCTGGGTCGTTGAGACGGACATCCCCGGCAATTCCGGCATTGTTTATTAGGATGTCAACGGTCAGGCTGTTGGTGGATGTATTGGTAAAGTGATTCTTGGCGCTAGCGAGGATCTGGCTGACTGCTGAGGTAGGATCGCTGAGATCCGCCTGGACGCTTATGCAGCGGATAGAATGGGCTTTTGTCAGCTCTTCGCAGAGTTGGAGAGTCCGCTCCGTTGAGGAACCGGAGGTGTAGTTTAAAAGAAGAGAGCAGCCTTTGGATGCAAGGTTTTCGGCGATGGCAGCTCCGATGCCTGTGGCGAACTTGTCAGTACATTTTTTTCTCTCTTATATTGACTTTGTAGGCGGGCTCGGCTTAGCTAGGGATGAAAAGGGTTCAATGTGGTTGATGTTTGGCCAAAAGAACTTGAATAGTAAAGGTACATTACCCCTCGAGCCCCCTGTGATGATAGCAAACTTCCCCTCCAATGGTCTTGACCCCGCAGTCGACATCGTTATGTGTATACTGGTGGGATGGTCCTTCCTTCGGAGATATGAACTATCTGGACTCTGAACTATATGCCTTGAGTTAATCGCGTATAGGCGGTTTTAGTGTTTCTATACGAATTTGCCCTCCGTAAGAAGGACTGATACACGGATCATTAACCCCACACTATGCGCGGAGCAGAGAAACGCCGATTAATAATTATACTAAAGAGCAGCCGTCTCCGCTTAACCAACGGCGTGCAGACTTCTAAGCAAAGACGCGAACAACGCCGTGTATGCCACTGTCTGGTCTCGACATGAAACTAATTAGACTCGCACATTCCTCAATGCGGGTATCGGAAGGCAATCCCGAGAGCAAGGAAGGAGAGCAGGAGGACAGACTGGATAGAGAACGATAAGTTTAGGTTTAAGGTAAGGTTTTAAGGTTAGGGCAAGCTAGCCGCTTTGGGCTAAGCATGGGTAACTTAAAATTCCCTCGCTTATTTAGCATTGGGGAGAGACTTTCATTCAACAATCACCAGCATCATTGGTCTAGTGGTAGAATTCATCGTTGCCATCAAGCACACTCGATGAGGCCCGTGTTCGATTCACGGATGATGCATTAGAATTTCTTTTTTGCTTTCCTTCCCACCCCCATATCCTGTTCTTTTTTCCTTTCTTTTTTTCCCTCGTAGAGGCTTCAACCCGCCGGACGGACTATTGGTCGGGATACAGCAAAGATCACCTCAATCCCCTATGCTGCATTTTGCAATGGGGAATAGCTATTATGGTCGTCCTTTCCCTAACTTGCTAGTGATCATGCACTTCAGGTTTGATGGTGTACCCTAGTTAAGGGACGAACTAGTCCGAAGGTATATATATATTTGCAAAGACACCGGTCATCAAGAGAGTCAACATCTCCCACGCCAAATACAGATGATAACCTAGAAAAGGCCTATAAATCAAAATAGACTTCCGGATTTCAAATCGTAATCTAGAAAGTATTGCAGGGCATTGATGAACCTTTTGCTCGGCGGGCCATATTATGTCTGTTTCCTAACAATAATGCCTATGCTGGATTACGAGAATTTCTAACTTGGATCTCATTACGCTGGTTAGTGATGGCGAAAACAATATCCCTACTAAAGTAAAATACCAGTTTTTTCTCGGAGCGATTGGTATCTGGAAGATGACAGCTAACACGGAAGCGAAAATGCGTGTTCCATTGCCTGGATTTAAGCTTGCAATTGACGCCCATTTTACACTGCACCCACCACACATGAATAACAATAATCAAGGCGCTACAATCTCCTCACCTCCAGCTGGCTTCTGATACGACTCATCTTCCCTATAGACATTGTACTTATATTGACTTCCCACATGGTCGCTCCGCAGACGCGACTGCCCCTTTCCATATATTTTCTCCCTCGCAGTCAAACCCTCCTCATCTTCAGCCCTTTTCGGGGGATATATACCCCTCTTCCTCAATTCAGGAACAAGAAGATCAACCACATCTTCAAACGTGCCCGGAGTAGTCACATATCCCAAATTAAAGCCGTCCACATCACCGACCTCAACCCACCTTTCCAACTGATCAGCCACCATCTCAGGCGTGCCAACAACAACCGGCCCAAGCCCGCCAATTGCTGCCTTTTGCGCAATTATCCGCGGAGTGATCTCAGGAAGCTCCTCAGATTTTGTAGTTAGAGTCTCAAGCACTGACTGAACTCTGTTTGGCTCTAGTGCATGCTTGACCGGATCAATAGGTTCGTCTAGAGGGATATTGGAAATATCAATGCCCGTCCAACCGGAGAGGAGCACAAGACCGCCAATCACTGAAGCGTATTTCTTGGCTCGCTCGTACTTTTCCTGTGCTTCGGCTTCTGTGCGGCCGATTATGGGAGTTAACGTTGAAAAGAACTTTATTGACGAGGGATCGCGTCCTAGAGATTGTGCTAGGGAGCGGATTTTGGCGACTCGTGGTGCTAGGACGGTAGGGCTGTGTGCTGTGACGAAGATAGCTTCTGCATGCGTTGCGCCAAAAGTTGAGCTGGCGCTTTAAACAATATGTTAGTTCTTGGAGCGTCTTTTGTAGCAATTTGGATAACTGACTTACGAGGAAGTCCCCGCTTGGAATAGAAAGGGTGTCCGCTGCGGAGATGGGTCAACTATGTGTCGCGATTCGAGATCGTAGAATTTCCCGTGATGGTTTATCTGCCGCACTTTGTCCGGGTCCGTATAGATATCGTTCCCTGCATCAGCTACCACGGCATCAAACGCCCATGAACTCTCCTAGAGCCTTTCATTGAAAATTGAAAAGTCGGTCAGCATAACCACTTTTTGAGATATCCAAGCAAAACAAGCAGGAGAAGAAAGGGGGGGGGGGGGGGGACATACTTATAAACAATTCTCATGTATTCATCAGCTTGATCATACCGCTGGTCATGTTCAATTGGATTATTTAGCCCAATAGCCTTGAATGCTGCCTTTTTCCATGAAGTGACGATGTTCCACCCGATTCTTCCGTTGGTCAAATGGTCGAGAGTGGAAAAGCGTTTCGCCAAGAGGAAAGGGGGTTCGAATGAAGTTGAAGCCGTAATACCAAATGCAAGGTTCTTGGTGACGGCTGCCATGGCTGTGATCGGCTGTTTGGAAGCAAAGACCACCAGTTAGCAGTTAGCCGAGAAGAATCTACGAAGTAGAAAAGATACTGACAATAGTTGGATCGGTAACAGGCCATTGCGCAGCCCTGCGGATACAGTTATCCAGGCTATTTTCATATGTATCGTATCCGCCGTAAGTGTCTGCTAAGAAAAGAGTATTGATGTCTCCTCTTTTGAGCACTTTTGCGAGATTGATCCAATAATCAAGCTTCCGTTTTGTTGCTGATTTGTCTTCCGGATCCTACACAATTGTTAGCTTTCCATCTTTGGGACATGGCGAAGTTCATGATTGAGTATAGTACCTTCCATTGGCCGGGGGATAAATGTCCAACCGTGGACATATCAAACGCATTCAACAGAATCTCTTCCTTCTTATTATTCCCATTTTCAACATGTAGCTCGTTGTTTGTCTCTGATGAAGCCACTTTTTGGGACGTGCTTGACAGCTCCGCTGTGCGTTTGGATCTTTGGAGAGAGACGGTTGAAAGAAACCAGGTATACAAATTCGTCGAAAGGAAGAGTACGGAATATAGCAGATGAAGGAAAGGTCTAGATATTTTATTCAGTTTACCTGTTACCGAATTTGGTATCTGGTATAACAAAAGCACTATTTGGATCCCACGTATTAAAATGATTCATCTCCAACGGCTAGGGATGAAAGCAATTCGTATTGGCGCCTCTCCCCCTCCTCCCCTCAATGACGACACATCTCTCTAAGAAGATGTGACACATGCGCTAATCCACACCCGATCATATAGCAATATCGTCATGTTTTTTAATGCGCCAGCGGCTACTGGCGGTTGCGTCATTTACATGTTGGATGGCATGACAACTAGCTCCGGATGTAGCAGAGATCCTAAAATCTGTCAAAATATTTTGATATCGCTATCTTTTCCTAGCATCTGCTGCTGGAAGGTCGTTGGAAACACAATTTCTGAAAATGGAAGGTTTCATAATGCCACAATCTTGCAACTCACGAGGGAAGGTTGGCCCATCAGAGATGCTTAAAGCGCTAGAAATATCGATGGGCAGTAAGCTTCTAGCGGCCTCTAGGTGAATTGCAAGTCAAGATACTGCCAAGTTCTCGATTCCGATTGTTTTATTGTTCTACTTTCTTAACGCAAGAACTTTATCGATTGAGTCACCGAAGACGCCGATGCTAACTGCTGATATATATACCGAAGAAGTGTTCCAGAAATAAAAGTTGTATAAACAGACATGGTTTTTAAGAGAGCGAATATAGTTCCCACAACGAAGGAAAATATATCAATCCCAAGCGTCTCCCCAATCATCATCGCCCGGATCTTCTTTCGGTTTCGTATCAATCGTTTTCGCCGGCTGAGACGATGGCTTGGGCTTAATAGAGGAACCTTTACTAGCGGACACAGACGGCTTCAACGTGCTTGTGGGCCGTGCGGCTGCCACGCTTTTGGTGGTAGTCGACTTGGCCAGTCCTTTAGGTAAGGGCTTTTTAGACTTTGCTTTTGATTGAGCTGCTAGCCAGCCAGCGAAATCGGGTTCCCCGCCATCGTCAAACGTGGTACGAGGGGCAGGTGCAGCAGAGCTGGGGGAAGGAGATCTCTTGGCATCAAAGAAAGCGTCTTCTCCATCTTCCTTATCCTCATCATCCATTGCACCCCATGCATCAAATGCGTCATCTTCGGGTTCAAGCTCAGGCCCAGGCTTAGGTTCCTCGGGCGGAGGCTCAGATGCCGTTCGAGAAAGATGGGGCGCCGCAGGCCGTAACGTTTCTTTAGGTTTGTTGACGTGGACGGATGGGGAAGATACCGGGGCACGTGGCATCGACGAAGATCGAGCGGTGCCTGCGGCGGCAGAGAGGCCTCCATTTGTTGTTGGCTGAATTTCGCCTTTGGCAGTAGTGACTTTGTTGGTAAATGAAGAAATCGCCCATCCCGCCCAGGACGTGTCATTTGGCGTCCCGATCCGGGCCGCACCTGCGACCTGGGCATCTGGGGAATTCTGGGCTGGTTGAGTTGTATCGGGTAGCGTTGTGCCGAACTTTCGAACGCGCTGAAGATATAAATCAAGCGTTTTGTTCGCTTGATCGCGAACGAGTCTATTTCACCAGTTAGCTGAGAGGCCCTACTGGCCGTGTCTCGCCCCTACTTACTTCTCCTTGTCCAATAAAGAAGGGCAAATCGCAGGTAGTAATTTTGTTGCACAATCTTCCTCGTTGAACAAATCTAGAGTCGCAGCTAGGGCAAGCAGGCCTGCATTCCTAGCGTGAACGAAAGGATCTCTTAATGAGCGGCTGAATGCAGCAGTGAGGACTTTTGTTCTTGACTAAAGTTGAATGTTAGCAACGACTGAGCTTGGGCAAGAAAAGGCTCCTTACGCTTTGTCCCAAGTTTCGTGCAATCTTTCCAAGGCATATAGTTGTGTTTGTTCGTATGCCTGGTTGCTCATCATTGGCGGTTTTGGCAAGAAACCGCAACAAGTCGCCGTTAATGGTGCGGTCAGAAAGTTTTCCAATGACCACGAGCACTGCTTTTACAGTTTGCTCTCTTACAACAGGTGCAACGTCCGTAAAACCAGTTACCTAAGTGAAAGTTAGCGTTCAGAAGCATGACTTAATCTTGACCAAAATGGAAAATTACCATCTGAGGAAATATTTTGTCGTTGACAATTTTTTGTGGAAGATGGTCGATCATCAGCGGGAGATTATCCAGCAGACAGACACGCATCGCCCGATCTGGGTTGCCAAACAACCGTACGATAACTGGTATAAGTCGACTCGCATACTCGTCTTCTGAGAGTTTGGTGCCGATCTTTAAAATAGCTGTAAATACTTTCGGACCTCCACCGCCGAACTCAACAGATTTTAGAAGTTCAGGCAAAACCTTCATTTTAAAGAAATCCTCGGGAAAGTCGTCGGATAAATCATCGAGTTCACTAGAATAGGGTTAGATCTAGAATAATTAGAAGCCAGAGATGGGGGGACATACTTGACAAACTGCTCCCGTTCCTCGTCGTTCTTCAACCCCAGACTTTCAATATCCTGCGTCAGTCGTATTAAAGGCGTCTCGAAGAAACCACCACTGCGCTTTCCTTGTTCTAAGAAATGGGCCACACTGAGCCTTAACTTTGGATTTGGGTTCATAAGTCGCTTATAGCTTTGATGCATGCTTGGCGGGACATTTGAAGTCTGGCCTGCTTGCTCATTGCCTAGAAAGCTGCCATTGAAGACCTCGAAAACCAAAGTTCCAAAGCTGTAAGAATCCGGCGCATATAACGGATTGCGCTTTATAACTTCCCAGCCACTTTTGGCAATCTCTGGTGGTGTGTAACGGGCCGAGTCCGGCACAAGACTACCATATGTCTACTGGCGTATTAGTCACTGATACTCTGTGTCGTTGCAGGCAGGGTTCAAGAGAAACGAACGTATATAATGGCATCTTCCTCTTTCATAGAACTCAAAATGTCGAACCCGCCGAGCTTCCACTCTCCGCTTTCGCTGGTATAGATAGAGGACACTCGGACCGCGCCGTGAACAGAAGACGCATCTTCATTTATAAATTTCAGCGTTGACTAAAACGAATTTCCGTGTTAGCAAACCAATATCTCTATATAAAAAGAGACCCGTTTGCAGATTAGCTTACGGCAATCGTGTATAAGCCCCATTTCGCGGTCTCCTCGCTCAGGCTCCGCCGTTTCACCGGCCATGTGAGGGGGACGATCCGCTCGGTCACTATATAAATGTTGGTGTCTGTCTACGGGGCCCGTTAGTTCGTCTGGTCTCACAGTAAGAAAAAGCATACCAGAACGGGAGCACAAACCTCTATTGTTTCCAGCACTTTGATAACTCCGGGATGTCTCAGGGTGCGGTGTTTGCGAACGGCGTTTTTCGCAAGTGGCAGGCGGGATTTATTTGCTGCGATATCGAAGGTAAATATGCTGCACGTAGAGCCATCTTCCTGATCGTTTCAATTCGAGTTAGTCCAAGTAATCAATACCAGGGCAACGTAGTGTGCTATAATCCAGATCCATACCCGCTTCGTGGCATTGTGAAGTGTCCAGATTGAGTCGTTATTATCGACGCGATCGCCAAAAGAATAAGGAAACGAGCTGCCCTTGGCAATAGCCGAAGCAACAGCTGATTTTAAAAAGTCCATTACCCCAAGGAACGGACTAAAAAGGTGGCAGGTTACGGTCTGTTCAGATATAAGTTAAAGGGATCGGGATGGGCGGCGTTTCCCCGCGATAGGGGTATCGTGATCTGGGTGATTATACGAAGGCGGAAAATGTGCGGTTGACTATAGTTATTATTAAGAAATTAATTCTAATAACAGAAAGACATAGGTAACCGCCCAGTCCCAAAACCAAACAAAAGTAGGGGAGTGTAGCTTTTGACGGGTATGTTCTTCAGACTTGGGCGCGGGTTTACTTTCTTTTACCATGAATGATGACGGCAGGCGGGCTGTCACTCCGGCCCGATTAGGACTAGCGGTGTTCCTTGGCGCGTCCGCCTTTCATAGGCGCCTTTTTGCCGCCTGGGCCTTTCTCCTCCAAACATCTCGATCAACATCCATCTTCAACTTCAACAACACCAGACGTGTTCTTTGATGAAAAGACTACCGAAATGGGAAACTTGCTTTTTAAATTAAATCTCTTATGTCCGATACTACATACTACATGATGTTTCTTTACTGATACATTCCACACCGCCTTATTGGAAAGTCCGAGTGTCCAACTGCTACCAAGGTCAGTTCCTCTCATACCCGCCTTCTTAGCACTCATATACAACCCTATCTTCATACCTCCAAAATCTCCTATGATGCGAAACTGGTAAAAGGTCAGACTCCCAACAAACGCAGACATGAAATTTGGCACATCAACGGAAAGACGCGGTACTCGCGCCCCATAGGCAAGGCATCGGGGCAAAGTCAAATGACACGTCCCTTCAATGTTTGCGCGGATCAATTCTGTTCTTTTCTGGCTCTCCCATTATACTCTTGGAAAGGTTTTCCCAGCTTCCATGTTGATTGATGGACCGATGTTACTTTCGTCAGGGGGTCGTGGAATCCTGATTTTGATTCAAGTTCAACTTATACGAGCTCTGACATTCTTTTCTCTTTTACCTCTCCTCGCCATGTCTCTTTTGGGGATATTAGCAGGCACACTGTCGGCAAGAGGGATCTTGTTTTGTTCCAACCTACTGGGACAATTGTGAACCTTGGCTTGGCTCACAGCCATTTCAAGTCATCGTCATCAAAGATCTCGTGGAGAAATCCTAAGTGTGTACAACAACAAAAAAAAAAAAAAAAAAAAAAAAAAAAAAAAAA